>SMGU01009724.1:0-14667 GCA_004348175.1 Puccinia novopanici
TTTTTTTTAAAAAAAAACCCGGCAAAGATGAGGGGAAAACAAGATATGTGACATGGCTGTGACATGAGATGAAAAGGTTTATAGCACACAGAAATGAACAAAGTGAAAAAGAAACTCAACACCCCCCCTTGCTGCAAACCTGATGAAAATGAAAGAAGATAAGAGAGAGAGAGAAGAAAAGAAGAAAGAAACAAGAAAATCTATAAAAGAAAGAACAGAAAAAGAATTTAAGAGACAATTCCCAACAGTGTGCAATGTTTTTCCAGGACCCTATTGAGGGGTTTGGCGAGAATGTCCACCAGCATCTCTTTTGTTGAAACATGGAGAAGGGAGATAGTACCATCTGGAACACAAACACAATCACAAATGAAGTGGTACCTGGCATGAATGTGTTTGGCTCTTGCATGATGTTCAGGGTTTTTGGTTAATGCCTTTGCCCCCTCATTGTCTACATGGAGAGGAATTGAGCCGCCAGGACAAAGGCTGAGCTCACTGAGAAGATTGGAGAGCCAGATTCCTTGTTTTCAGGAATCAGAAAGTACCTTGAGACCATTGCTTGTTTGCAAGATTTCCAGGAGATGGCTCCATCCCTGATTTGATATGTGTAAGCCAGGTCAACTTTCAATTGTCCCTGTCTTCTGCCCAGTCGGAATCAGAGAAGCCGGAGAGCTTGAGTTTTCCACCCAAACGCACTTTGAGATGTTTAGTTGACACAAGATAGTTCAGTGTCCAAATTGCTGCCTGCCAATGCGATTCAGCTGGGTCACAAAGGTGTTGAGAGAGTCTGTTTACTACAAATGAGAAATGCGGCAGCGTGCACTGAGACACCCAGAGTAGCGAGCCAAATATTTGATTGTACGGACCCAATGACAGATCACCTTGAGATTTGCAATTCTTGAAGTTTGAGTCAGCGCGTGTTGCGACTGAGGTATGCTTGCCTTTGAGAAAGCATTCACACAGTTCATCTATGTAGTGTGCCTGATGCAGAAACATAAATCCTTGATTGACATTGCAAGTGATTTTCAGGGAGATGAAGTGATGTAGATAGTTGTCAGTGCTGACCTGAAATTTTGAGCTTAGTGAGGATATGAGTGTATCTACAAAATGAGGTTCACCAACAATGGCAAGATCATCCACATGGGTTGTCAGTGCACCAACGAGTTTGCCTTCACTGCGTTTGAAATAAAGTGTTAGGTTGTATTTGGAATTTGACAAGCCAAGATCAACCATGCGCTTGATGCAGCTAAATATTCCATTGCCAAGGCAACTGGAGGCCATAGAGAGAACGGTCCAGCTGACAGACATAACTGGGATGTTGAGGATCTTTGAATCCAGGGGGTCGTTCCATGGACACAGTGTGATCTAGATGACCATTAAGGAAGGTAGTCTTGAAGTTGACTTGCCTGCCTTTCCAGGGTTTTGACGCAAGGGGACTCAGGAGTAGACAGAGAGTTTTGAGACGCAGTGTTGGTAAGAACACTTCTTGATAATCAAGGCCATGTACTTGAGAATAACCCATTGCAACAAGACGTGCTTTGAGTTTTTGAATTGACCAATCTGGGTGTCATTTAATCTTGAAGACCCATTTTGACTGGATAATTTCCTGCTTCTGGGGACAAGGAACAAGTTGCCAAGTGTGCATACCTAGAAGTGACACAAATTCTTTGTTGGCCGCTTTCAACTATTGATGCTTGTTGGGGGACTTGAATAGTTGTTGCCAGGTCTTTGGGGTGTCCAAATCCTTCGCAGCCATAGCACTCTTTGACCAGTGCCCGTAATGGTTGAATGATGCCATGGAGGAGATGCAGGGGCTTGATCCATGGTTGGAGCACTAGGTACAAAAGTGTCAGGAGGAACCATCCCAGGGAGGTGGTGAAGACAGCGGTGGAAGAATGATAGGCAAGGGTTGAGTCTCAGACACTGGAGGGGGAGATTGTGATTTTTCAGTGTTTGGCAACAGCGACAAACAAGGGGAGGAGGTAGACGGAGAATGAGAGTCAGAATTGTATGTTATTATGCGTTCTGGAGACCGTGGAGTAGATGATGGCGCATGGATAGACGCCAGCTCTAGACAACAATCAACACCCCCCCTTAGGGGAATGTTGAGAAGGGGGAGGTCCAGCTCTGATGGACCAGGTTGACTACCTGTCGAGGGAAGAGGAGCTTTTTCAAGAGTTTGCCCTTGTTGTGGAATTGAAGGCACAGAGGGAGGAGGCAACAAGGCATTGACTGAAGCACTACAATCATCAAGTACATTCCCAGAATGGACAGTGGTTGAGTTACATGGGACAGTGGTTAGTCATACAGTGGTTACATGATTTTATTTGGTAAATTTCATCACATTTTGTGCACTAAATAAAATATATGTGATTTTTGAAATATGAAGGTGGCCATTCATGGTGGATGAGCACAGAGGTTCAAATGTGATGCAAAATGTGACAAAAATTTACCAAAAAAAGCATGTAACTGCTGTATGACTAACCACTGTCCTGTGTCACTCAACCACTGTTCCATGCTGGGAATGTACTTAATATTTGTAGTGAAGATGGAACCAGCCATGGTACTTTGGCTTCTATTGTTTGTGGAGAGTGCAGAAGTGAGGACATATATATGGGGAAAGGTGAAATTGTCAAGAATATCAAGCTTCTTGCAGTCCGCTTTGGGGACCTTGTACCAGGCAAGACAACCAAAAGAGTGGATGTCCTTAAGGTGCACAGGCTGTTGGCCAAGAAGAGAAATGGGAGAGACAAATCCTGACGGGGTGTTACATGGATAAGAATTGTAGCCGTGGAAAGAATGAGAAAGGGCATCAGCCCAAAACGATTTTGGCACCTCTGCCTGCAACAGAGCACACCTAAAAATATTGCTGATTGTCCTGTTTGTTTGCTTGGCAACACCATTCAGTTCAGGTGAGTGTGGGCGCCCCAGTTCATGATGAATACCAAATGAAGTCAGATAAGGAGAGAACTCCTTCAAAAGGTATTCTCCACCATTATCTGTGCGCAGGGAACAAATTGTATGTTGTTTGTCTTTCTCAAAAAGGGAATGGAAGAGTTTAAAGCACTGGAAAGCTTCATTTTTGCATTTCATTGGGTAGACACACATAAATTTTAAAAAATCATTGATGAAAGTGACAAAATATTTATAAACCTCCCAAGAAACGACTTCATACGACCCTACAATATTGGAGTGAATGAGATGGCCTGGACGTGTAGAGCAATAGGAGCAGCAAGACTTGAATGGTTTCTGAGACATTTTGCACTGAACACAGGTTGGGAATTGCTGGACCTCCATTTCTTTCATGACACTTGGGAAAATGTTATGATATCGGAGGAGGCGTTTGAGAGGCCTAAGGCCTAGATGAGAGAGTTGAATGTGGAAGGCCAGAAGGGAATCGTCAACAGGGGAAATTTTGGATGTAGAGGTGAAATTGGAGCTCACAGGCTCCGATGGAAGATAGTATAACAATGGAAGATAGTATAAATTGCCACGTCTGTACCCTTGTCCAATTGGCTTGGCTGAGATATTGATGTCTTGGGCGGAGTATATTTCACATCCACCTGAAGTGAACAGCACCTTGAGATTGATGTCACAAAGGTCCACAATGGAAATAAGCAACGGGACAGCCAGGATCTTGATCTCTTTGGAGCCAGCCAAGGCAAGACAGGACAGTCCTTTGTGCGTTGCAGTCATCAATGAGTAATCTGCAAGTCAAACGGGGGTGTGGTCAGGAACAAAGTTACAAACCGTTGTGGCATCAGGTGTCACTGAGATGGAGCACCCGGAGTTGAGATTTGCATTGTCCAAGGAGGAATGAACAAAGGTGGAGGATAAAGAGCAGCTGCTTGGCCCATGGTGACTTCTATCTCTGAGCCAGAGAAATCAGACTCTTCCTTCTCGCTGGGTTGATGCAAAGAACCCCCAAGAGTCACTGCCATTGTGCGCCCAGCCCAAGCGACTGGTTTTCCTGAGTCTTTGACGTCTGCTTGAGGCTTTTGATTAGCCTTGTGTTCTGTGAGAAGCTGGCAAGTATTCTTGCAGTTATTCAAGTCGTGGCCAACGTCATTGCAGAGGAAGCAGTGGTGAGTTTTCTTTGGAGAATCCTTAGAGTGAGGTTGAGAGGTTTGTGCAGTTTTGGCGGCTGAAACAGACACTACATCATTGGATTGCAATTGGTGGCAAATATGTTTGTTTTTGAGAGCGTTAACGATGGTCTCAGTTTGGACCCTGTCTTGGTTGAGAAAAGACAAAACACAGTGTAACTGTTGAAAATTACGCAGTCAGAATAGTTTGCACTGATTGGTGTAAGGACGTTGTCCAGATCTTGTGGTGACAATTGCAAAAATGCTGTGCAGCTGTGCGGAATACTTGGTTAGGGTTACACAATACAAGTTCTAGTCAACTTGTGGGGAACTGTTGGGATTATCGACTCATTTTTCTTCTTGATCAAGTGACAACATCAATCAAGCCAATTCAAGTGTTCTGAATCCAAGATTTAGTGGCAACAGTAAAGTAATCAATCCCACAGCATCATCAAGAAAAAGCTCATTTCACTAATTCTTCCTTCTCAATTCAAGATCCTGGCCAACCCACATCAAATCTTCCAAAAATCAATCATCTTCCCCAATCACTTCTAATTCCATTCCCCAAATGTTTGTTTTAAATTATCATATTATCTGACTGTTTATCCTGTTTGTTGCCAAAACTAACCTTTTCTATCTGTTTATGTTTGTTCCTGTTTCTTCTCTTTTTATAGTAGCCATTGTCCTCTCACTAAAAAAAGTCTTCTAGTCTTGTGGCGTCAAGGACAGTATGCTTGCTGGTACCCCAGAACTGGAAGACACCAGCAACACCATCTTATGCGCCATCATGATTGCAAAACTATCCCCGGTCACTCACTCCAATGTTGTCACTACATCAAATAAAGACAACACCCAGGATCTCCACCCAGGATCTCTGGAAGGCTATCTTAAAGAGATTTATGTCCTCCAAACCACCAAACTGTGTCCAAGTGTACAACCAGTTCTCCAATATTGAATTCAATTCAAGCAATATTGAACAATTTGTCAGGGACATTTGCTCCAGCTTAG
Organism: Puccinia novopanici; assembly: GCA_004348175.1. Taxonomy (NCBI): domain Eukaryota; kingdom Fungi; phylum Basidiomycota; class Pucciniomycetes; order Pucciniales; family Pucciniaceae; genus Puccinia; species Puccinia novopanici. The sequence continues at coordinate 5,091 of SMGU01009724.1, forward strand.
TCAAGATGGAGGATGTGGGGATTAAAATGGAAGATGATATAATCACATACAACTTGCTCAGATGACTTCCCACTAGCCTTGATAACATCAAGCAGTCCATTACTCACTCCAAAGATGGATCTCAAATCACTCCGTTGTCACTCCTCAATCACTTAGAGATTCATATTAACAAACTCAAGGTAACTGGAGGTGAAAGGAAGAACAATACTGTAGCAATGTTTGCAAAGGAAGATACAAGATGTATTCTTGGAAAACACAACCCGTACTCTACCACGCACACGGGAGACCAATGCTTTTTCAAGCACAAGCATTTACAACCAAAAACCTGGAGGGCCTCGTACCATGAGAAGGAATCTAATGTGTGCAGCTTCTCTGCCTTTTCATTACACCACCCCTCCATTTTTGTTCTGGACTCCAGTTCTTGTCACATGGTCCTGATTGGAACTTATTCATCAACTTAGACCAAACCAAACACGGAACAATAAACACTAGCTGCGGGTCAAATAAACTTCAAATCAAAGGAAAAGGTCAAATCCAACTTCTTTTCAACAATTGGCTTGTTACTCTTCATAATGTTCTACTTGTTCCTCATATCGGCATCAATCTGTTGTCGCTGTGCCACTTACTGCTAGAGCAATGTCAAATTCATTTTGAAATCAACAAATTCACTGTCACTAAGAATTGAAAGCCTTATTTAGAAGGAAACTACCACAAAAATCTTCTGGTAATAAAATTCAATCCACTCAAACAGTCCCACCTGAGCACTGCAGAAAAACTCCATAAATCCTTAGGACACATGAGCTACAGCAGAATTTGTAATAAGCTGGGGATTCCAATAAACACACCAAATGTATGTCAATCTTGTACTGTCTCAAATATCACTAAAGTGTCATATAAACATTAGGGGGGTTCATGATAAACATTTCCGCTTCTTGCGCGCATAAAACACCTTTCCCATCTGTGACATTTCTTGCGCAAGATATAGCTTAAATTTTAGGCAAGAAATCACCACGAGTCACCTTTTGTGGCATCTTGCCCCATCAAAAAGCATGATAAAACCCACATAAAAAACCTCCCTATGTAACTCCTCAACTCTACGACTCATCACCACACCCCCCAACACCGATGTAGACTTTAAATCTGGCAATGCTAACCCTCATTCTTCAGACTGTACATCCCGCACTGCTGGGTGCTTCATCAAATAGAAACCCAAATGCGACAGGAGTTTTCAACTCAGCACATCCCTAAACTGGGGACGGAAGGTATGTTGAGATGGGTGTCCAGGAGGTTGTCGGTGTCTTCAAAATCCAGAAAAACAAGAGTGGTAAAGAGGCCCCATATCAGAGATTGACGTTCACTGAATTTCTGCATTTGTTGTGGGGGCTGTGTTTGTGGGTGTGCGCAATACTGTTTCCGAATGTTTTTTTTTTTTCTCATGGTGTGTTTCTTGACAAGTTTAAATTTTTGGCGCTGCGCTTATGCACAGCACCTGTGTAAGCTTCCCAGGTGGTGTCAACACTTTTCTTGCAAAAGTTTATTGTGAACCCCCCTATTGCTCTTCAGTTGCTTCTTGTCCTTTTGAAGAATTGCATCTTGGTCTAATTGGGCTGATAGCCACTCTATCAGACAAGAAGCATAAATACATCCTCACAATTGTTGATTTGTGCACTTGTTTTTTGCTCTGCCATCCCAGCTCTCATCAGTGAGTCCAATGTATACGCAACACTCACAAGCACTATTGATCTTGAAGCAAAGAGCCTGGGATACTATATATTCCCACTATTCTTCACTCTGACTGAGGTACAGAGTTCATTAATGCCGGAATTGAATCCTTCTGCAAAAGCAATCACATTCGTCAAACCTTCTTGGACACGTATACTCCAAAACAAAATGGACTGGCTGAGAGATTCAACCAAACAATCATTGAAGCTCTGAGAACCTTTCTAGCAGACTCTGGTTTTAGGTGTGGTCTATGGAGCAAGGTGCTAGGAGCTTGTGTCCTCACCATGAATCAATTTCCAACTCACCGAAGCAAGAAATCGCTCTATGAATTATTCAAAGGGGCACCTATCCCAATTGAGTACTTTCATCCCATTGGCAATCCTGTCGTTGTATATTCAAACAGAAAAGGAAAGAAACTGCATGCTAAAGGTGACATCAGCAAATTGATTGGGTACAATGTAGAGCTCAAATCTTGACAGATCTTGCTGTCTGATGGTCGCTTGGTAAACTCAAAGAATGTGAAGTTCTTAGATTTTGAACAGAAACAGGCGTGATTATTGATGACAATGGTCCTTTCCTTGAAGAAAGAATAGAACAGTCTAGAAATAAGGTGTTGCTGCCTGCCATTCAAGAAAACCAAGAAGTCAAAGAAGAAGTTGACACCAACAAATTGACTGAAGACAAATCTTGAGTTAAGACCAAAGAAGAGGAGTCTTCAGATGATGACGGAAATATTGAAGAGATTCTTGTTCCTGCTGAATCAACGCCTGCCAGCAGAACACTCAGAGAAAGAACATTGCAAGTCCAGCCAGTGAAATAGTCATATTTGATGGCAGATCCAAATAGCTTTAACAAGGCTGTGAGCGGAAAAATGCAGAAGGATGGAAGGAGGCTATCAAGTGTGAACTGGATAACATAGAGTCTCATGATGTTTGGTTGGATTACTGGGCCAAACCTGAGAAGTCACTCAACTCAATCTGGGTATTCAAAACAAAGCCTGCAACAAATTTGTCTCCTGAAAAACAAAAAGCAAGACTCTGCATCCAAGGCTTCCAGCAAACCTTTGGTGAAGATTACTTTGACATGTTTGCCCCAACTGGAAAATTCCCTTCTTTATTGACTCTTCTTGTCCTGGCCATAGACCTTCACCTGCCAATCAAACAATTAATTTGATGTCAAATCAGCATTCTTATTTGCACCTCTGGAAGAAGAAATTATCATCAAAACTCCTCAAGGTCCAAACAGAAAGGCACCTTACTTGAAACTTGTGAAGTTGCTGTATGGCTTGAAACAATTGGCAAATAATTGGTACAACACTCTGACTTTGTGGTTCCAGTTGATTAACTACATGCCGTCAGTTTCTGATGCACATCTCTTCATACATCAAGACAAAGACTCATTCATTTTCTTTCATGTTGATGAATCTCAAATTTGAAAAACTTTTGATGGCTTCCCAAATTCAACTGATATCTCAAAAGACTGAATTGGTCTCTCTCAACCCTTGCTTATCAAGAAAGGCTTGGAAATGCTGGATCTGGAAAACAGCAAAGCTGTGAAAACACCTCTGACTCCAGCGATTCAGTTAACACACAGCAACAGAAGAAGAACATCAAGAGTTTCTCAAGCTGAACATCAATTACAGATCATACACGGGCATGTTGGACTTGCCCCAACCCAGCTTCTGCTGTTTCAATTCTCTCCCGGTTTAATCAGAGACCTGGAATTCAACATTGGAAAGAAATGCTTCATTGTTGCAAATACCTCAAGGGTACTCAAGATTACAGGTTGCTGCTCAAATTACCAAAGGCTGAAGATTTACTGGAATGCATCAAGTTCTATATGGATGCAATGTGGGCAGAGGATCAAGAAACATGGCTGTCTCAAAGTGGATCCATTCCTTTTTGGATGTCTTTGTCTGATACTCTGGAACAGCAAGAAGCAGAAAAACATCACCATGTCCTCAACCAAATCCAAGATGAATGCATTCTCTGACAGCAAGCAAGAAAGTCAATGGCTGAAGTTTCTGATTGAAGAACTGTGGAAAACTGAATTGCTGCCTACACTTTTTCAAATAGACAATAAGGGGCTCATGGAAAAACCCAAGCACTTTGGGTCAAATTCCCAAACAAAGCCTCTCGACAAAAAGATTAAAAATGTCAGAGAAAAACTAGTGAAAGAAGGAATTGATGTTAAGCTCATCTCCTCAGAAAGAATGCTAGCCAACTCCCTTACAAAAGCAGCTCCACTCAACTCAGTCAAGAGACTGCAAGATTCATGTTTACAGGTTGTTTTTTCATCAAACACGGGAGCCTGTTGAAAATTACACAGTCAGAATAGTCCGCACTGATTGGTGTAAGGATGTCGTCCAGATCTTGTGATGACAATTGCAAAAATGCTGTGCGGAATACTTGGTTAGGGTTACACAATACAAGTTCTAGTTGACTTGTGGGGAACTGTTGGGATTCTTGACTCATTTTTCTCCTTGATCAAGCAACAACATCAATCAAGCCAATTCAAATTTTCCAAATCAATCCAATTCAAGTTTTTTAAATCCATGATTTAGTGGCAACAGTAAAGTAATCAATCCCAAAGCATCATCCAGAAAAAGCTCATTTAACTAATCCTTCCTTCTCAATGAAAGATCCTGGCCGACACACATCAAATCTTCCAAAAATCAATCATCTTCCCCAATCACTCCTAATTCCATTCCCCAAATAGGGGGTATCAAATATAACAAATCCACAATTAGAAACCAGTCAATTATGAAAAAATAAATTTCTTCATTGATGGGTTTTAAGAGGTTATTGGTGAAGAAAAAAGATGTTTAAAAAAAGGGTGTATTTTGAAAACCGGCTGTCAATTACATAATTGTAGATTTTGTCATATTTGATACCCCCTAATGTTTGTTTTAAATTGTCTGACTGTTTATCCTGTTTTCTCTCATCTGTTTCTCAATCTTCTAATCTCTCAGCAATTTCTTTTAGTAACCAATTTTGTGGAATTGAGCTGAGCAAACCTGCAGAATGAACATCATGGGGCGGAAGAGGCTTGTCCTTGGAAATCAGATAATTGAGCCTTTTGTAGTACTTCGAAATGGTTTTGATGTGAGCAAGGATGTCGTTGCCTTCCATCCTCACAAGAAGAAGCTTCCGGAGCCAGAACACACAACCACCAGTAGTTTGATTCTGATGCACTTGCAATAGGGCATGCCACATGCCATATGCATCCCAACGAGATTCACAGATGTAGAGGAGATTGGAGGTGTCAATAGACTGAGTGATGATGGAGCACACCAGTTTGTTGTCAGCCACCTGGGTAGCTGGAAGGCATTCCGGCATTGGCAATAGGACCACATACTCAAGATTTGCGGCATTGAGGAAAGAGGTAACAACTAGCTCCCAGTCGAGGTACTTGCACTTGGGACCCGGTGATTTCAGAACAGGTAGGCAAGCACTTGACAGCTTATTGGAGTTAGACAAGATGGGGTCTGTCAGGACCCTCACAGATGTGAGGTCCAACAATTCGGCGGAATTGGCCATGAGCTTTAGGGGTAGGAGTTGATCTGGTTGCAAAAACGGTGAAGTGGTAGATATCATTATAAACTGATTGCTTTAACGAAAAGCATCCAGATTCTATAAAATTTATTATGCAAGATTGCAGAGCTTGTGCCAGCTGGGTCTCATAACCTGATAAGCTGGAGCAGCATAATGAGGATATGAAAGGATCTCATTAGCAATGATGAGAGAGAGACACAGCCTGAGAATGAAGATGAAAGAGAAAAGGAATACAAAGAGAAAAGAAAAGAGTACACCAGGGAGATGTACCTGGAGAAGCATAATGAGGATGTGGAAGGATGAGGAAAGTCAAACTTCCACATGATAGGAAGAATTCTTTGAATCTCTGAGAAATGATATGATGCCCAGGGTCAGAAAGGTTCAGTGCTCAATTGATACCCGATTAATGAACTGAAAAGTGAAAGGAAAAAGGAGATTGGTTGGTGATAACTCAGGGTCTAGTGAGGAATGCAAATGAAAAGTGATCAACATACTCTGTCCTCAATTTGACCCAATGTCTTCAACATTTACTAAAACAGCTTTAAGCTTTAACAGTAGCCGGTCCACTCTATAAGATGATGATAGGAGGCCAACATAGATTCAGCTTGATGGACCAGTCATAGGGAGAGTGGCAGGCTGTGAGAGAAAGGGGGCAGGTGGAAAACTTACATGAATGATTTGGCCTTTATCAAATGTGGGCAAGTAGGTGAGATAGCATAAGCACCAATCAGTGAGCACAATCAAGCCTTTGACAATTATTCTGCAATAGAGGATACCAGGAACTTTGCCAATCCAGGTTTCAATTTCGAGTCAACCTTGAGCATCCTTACCAGGCCATATGCCAAATTGTTCTTCTTAATTGGTGTAGCTGCTCCTTGCTGCTAACATGAGATTTGCAGTCTGTGATAGAGGACTGAGTGGCATCATGAGATTGGGAGGATGTGACAGGGGCATTGGTGGGAACAGTTTGAGGGTTGACCTGAAGCGGACAGAGAGATGAAATGGTGGGTTGATTGAGGGATGATGGATGAGGAGAGGGAAACTCATGGCAGAATGTGGGAGGGTTGATTCCTGGACATACTGCCAAATCAGTGCCGCGCTCCTGTTGGTTGATTAATTGGCAGGCTAGTTCTTTTCATTGGCATTCTCTATTGGTACTGGAGCAGCGACAATAGTGGATGGGATTATGGCTCATTTAGATCTTGCCATTTTGACTGTGGGAAGATGAGCCTCTGCTACTCTGGCAAGAGTGGGAGTTGTTATTATTACTGGCATTCAAAATTGATAGACATTGCACTGGGACATGCTGCAGTGGTGGTTGGGTTGAGCTGGCTGATCAATAGCTGCATGTTGTTGCTTGAAATTCTCTTGTATCAAGCTTTCTTGCTGGTCCCATTGATTTTCAGAAGAATGAGGGTAATTTTGAGGTGGCGGTTTTGAAGTTGGACCAGAGACTTGATTGAGGCTCAATGGATTGAAGTAGGATGTTGGTTGCTGTGGCTATGATTTGGAACAAAAAGAGCTTTGGATGAGCTTGTCCAATATCAGCTGAAAACTTGGAGGAATTGGGGGAAGAAAGCTAAACAGATTTAGGGGAAGCTAAAGTGCTGATACCAGGTAATCCAGCTTGTTCATTGTCTTTAAGTCCCTTGCAAAAATTAGTGCTTGATACAGCTTCAGATGTCTTGGGGGAAGACTTTTTGATAATCAATGGACTATAAGTTGGCAGTTGTCAGCCTGCCTGATGCCAAGGAATCTCCTTCTAGCTACAGGAGGTGCAAACTGGATAAAATCTAAGGAAGATGATTCCTGTGGGCAGCTTTGGATGTGTATAAATGGTTTGGATGGTTGTTTATCCAAATATATTGGGATAATAAAAAAAAGAATAAGAAAAAAATATAATAAGATATTAAATATCTTATTATTATTTTTTCAGAGGGGCCTGCTAAGCAGGAGGGGTTTAGATCCCTCAAAGGTGTCTTGACACAAGTGCAGAGGACTTAGGTACCTTTACAATAAACTGCGGCCTGCTAGGCAGGGGTTCTTTAGATCCCAGTGGTGGAAGTGGAGTGGTAGGAGCTATAGAGAGAAGTGTAGTTACTCACTAGTAAGGGGCCTCCTGGAGGTTTGAGTGGTTCATTTTTGAGATTCAGATGAGTAGAGATGAGGACTATTGAGTTTCTTGCTGGTTGATAACAGGTGGAACTGGATAGTGCTGAGTTCTGGGTAAATGGTATGAATGCTGGGATCAAAAATATGGGGGGAGGAGGAACCTCTTAAATATCATTTCTGCGCCCTCTATGATCACCCAAATTTGTGAAAAATATCTGGTTGTAGCCTGGCTAGCCTGGTTGGGTTGTACCAGCCTGGTTGTGTTGTTTCAACCAAGTTGGCAGTGATCATGGGAGACAGGTGTGATGAAGAGGGAAAATTGCATTGAGAATGGAGCTTTGATTAACTGGCTTGGTTGCCTCATGAATTTTTCCTGGAGTGGTAATGTAAGCACAATTTCCCTGGGGACGCAAGCCAACAAGGTTGAGCCTTGGAGTGACTTCTGAGAATGATTGCTGAGGTTTGTGAAGACTGTTAGTAAACAACTTTGTAAGGATCCAAGCAAGGGTAGAATTTGTAAGCACCTTTAAACTCATCATTGCGTCATCTGTATCTTGACGAATAAAAAAATTTGGCCAAACATCAGTTACATACTCTATTCTAACCGGAAGATGCAAAGCAGTTTCCGGGGCCTAGGTTGGAAGCACATTGTAAACAGAAGATGGGACCACAGATTTGAAAGTGGTTGTTTTGATGTCTTATCAGGAAGCCAGTATTCCTTAATTGGACCCAGGGGATGGCACAGTGTCAAGGGCTTGGTGTTACAAAGTAGATTCAATTTGCTTTAAAGAGAAGCTGAGAATTGGTGGTGAAATTCACCTTGCCTGTGGTATGCGGAGAAGGGTCCCAGCTTGCCTTCACTTTCTTTGGAGTGGAGATGAGGCCATATCAACATGAGGATTTTAAAACACTCCCAATGTTGTCTCCAACTGTCTCTCTTGCCAATAGAAAACCAGGAATGTGAGAACATGGTGAGACCGACCAGCAAGCGCAATAGAGTATTTGAGCTGACTAAGGGGAAAGTGTTTCCCAGTTCAGGCAGGGAATTGATGTGGAAAGGTGCTCTTGATGAAGGATGCCAACTGACACCTGGGGCAGTGAATATCAATAAACCTTGGAATGCTGAACCTGAATGGCAGAGCATGTAACGGACCCTGGACAAATCTGATGGTTCCAAAAGACTTCCGGGAAATGATCTGCTTCTGCTCTGATTGAGACCTTTTGTTGGGACATGTCTTTCTAAACTTGAATTGTTTACTTGAGTCTAATTCAGTCTGAGGTGAATTGAGCACAACCTGTTGCGGGTGAGATCCAGGCACTTGCGCCAATAGCAGACTTGAATCTAACCAAGAGGGCACTTGGCTGGCTGCTTCATCCTTGCAAAAATTTCAGAGCCTTGTTTAGTGGGTGATGAGCTGTTGAAGCTGACACTTGACCTCACCATACAAGTAAATGTTTTTCAGTGTTGAGGTGTACTCATAATGCCAGGCTTTTTAGAGACTGTTTCAATGATGTTAGTTTGGGTTGAGAAACTTGGTAGGCTTGCACCCAGGTTTACAAGGAGACAGATCCCTGGGCAAAGAGACACCATCTAATCAAGTGCCCTACATCAAGAAGGGTTTCTCTTTTAAGCAAGCTAGAGAGACCCAAACCATTTTCCGGATATGAGCTTGGTTGCGCTAATTTAAGCAAGAAAAATGAGTATATAGACTGACCAGCCACTCGACATGATATTACAGAAAATGCTTAAATCTTTCTTGATAGCCCAAAGAGTTAGCTTTGGCCTTTTCCCTTTTGAATGACTCTTTTGACTTGGTGCTAACAATTGGTTGTGGTAGGAATAGATGTTGAAGTTGATAGTGTAAGGATCCAATTTTTTGCAAGATGGTAAATGGGAAGAGGGAAAGATATCCGATTGAGACTGGCTGAAACACCTCCGCAACAGCGCAAAACTGCCCAACTGATCACCCAGTTTGGTAGAGGGGGGAGGCATACTTGAGTAAGAGAAACACCTGATAGAAGGAGCCAAGGGAACAATCAACTGGATGATGCAAGGCAGTTGTTTTTTTCTACTATTTCCTTGGGAGGCAGTGAGCAGGGTCTCTGCAGAAGCAAGCCTGGTGAGAACAGTGTGGGATTATTGAGGCAGCATTGGTTGATGTGGTACTCTCAAATGATTAAAAAAATTA
>SMGU01009725.1:0-20371 GCA_004348175.1 Puccinia novopanici
AAAAAAAAAAAAAAAAAACGAGAGAGAGAGAGAGAGAGAGAGCAAGAAAGAGAAAGGAAGGAAGGAAGAACTGTCGGACGACGGGTGTGGAGGGGAACGGAAAGGGAGCGGGACGCCAGGGTCGACGGTCCAAGAGAAGCACCGAGGAGACCAAAACAAAACCAAAAAAAAAAGGAAGAAGACGAAGAAAGGGAACGGAGGAGGGAACAGAACGAGCTAACGACGCGGGGCAGAGGCGCAGGTGAGGGCAGCGACACCGAGGCACACTGAGGCGGAAGAAGAAGGTATGTGGCCGTGTCTAGTCGACAGAGCACGCTCGGCCGTCTGCACGCCTCCCCGCCCTGCATTAAAAGAGTGTCTGTATGGTAGAAATCTATGACTCCAAGAGGCGCGCTGTCTCGGGTAGAGGAAAGATATCGGAAAGCGTAACCAAGAGGACAGCAGTAAAAGAAAATATAAACGAGAGCATAAGAGAAGATATATATATATATATATATTTGATATAGGAAGGAGTTGAAGGCAAGATGTTAAACTAAGCAAAAAAAAAAGGGGGGGAGGGAGAAGAAAAGGGGTGGTTAAGCGTCTTCGAGACGGTAGCGGACGGGAGGACGGGGATGGTTGACGGGAGAGAGGGAGCGATGGTAGTCGACGGATGCGGGGTTCAAGCCGTAGGGAGAATGGTAGAGCGGGCTGTTGGCGAGGCTATCGGGGAGAAAGGGAGCGGGGGAGGAGCGGGGGTCGTCGGAGGAGGAGTCGGCGGGGGGTGGGGGGGGCAGGAATTGGCGGGAGGGGGAGGGGTACTTGGGCTCGCGGAAGGGCTCCTCGTCCGTCCATCCATGCTCCAGGATGAGCCCCAGCTCCTCCCCATTCACCGTCGGCGAACTCCCCCCATCCACACTGCTCCCCCCCGAATCCTCCACCGGGTACAGCCCCACGGGCGGCCGTGCTATCTCCGACGAGTCGTAATTCCCTATCGCCATCCCCCACCGGTCATCGTCCGACGACACCATCGACACCGTGTCTGCTCCCCCGCCATACTCGCTTCCCGCCGGCGTCACTAAATGGTACTGTTGCGTTCCAAACGCTCGCTCAAAATCTCGTCGTCGTCGCTCCTCGCGTTTCATCTTCTTTAACCGAGATCTGCAATTTCCATTTAGTTCTGTATTTGAGATTTTTCGAAAAATAAAATGAGGGCTTACCTTTCCCAATCTTCCCATCTTCGATGTGGAATTGTATTTGAATCTATTGCGGCTGTGGGTCCGGCATCGTGGCCCTGACTCTTAGCTTCACCCTCGACCTTCCGAGTCTCACCCCATGAGAAGTCGTCAACTAAGAACAAAAGAGAACAATTAAGAACGGATTGAGAGAGGTCCCAAGAAGAGGAGATGGACTTACAATGCCAAAAGGCGTAGAGCGGCAGGACAAAGTTCCAGACAGGCAAGGCAACGAGATAGATGAGCATCCAAAACACGTAAGAGACTTTACGCGAGGTGGCCAGGATGAGGAGGGCGGGCAAGCCGAGGATAGCGGCAAGGAGGATGAGCGGGATGGCGTCGGAGAAGTCCTTGGGAGGATGGAGGATAGAGTTGATGATGAGGGAGTAGGTGAGAGTGATGGCGATGGGAAGGACGATGGTGCCCATGAGTTCCATGAAGACGACGAACTGCATGGAGAAACAGAAGGTGCCACAGAGGTTGGGCACCCGAACTAGCTCCATGAGATTGTGGATAGTCGAGTTGATCCATCTTCGGCGTTGGGAAACCAGGACGGCAAATTCATCCGGGACTAGGGTGCGACACCTTGCCTGAGGACAAAACATCATCTTCCGGGCCGGGAAGGTCCGAATCATCAGTGTGGTCAGGAACCGGTCTTCACCGAGTAACAGCAAGTTTTTCTGATGAAGCGTCGTCACGATCGATTGGCTGTATTCGCGACAGATTTCCGGCTGTGCCAGGATCGGCACCCAGTCCCCGTCGTTCATCCGTCGGGCCTTGAGCCGATACATCGAGAAACATCCCGGCAAACAGGTCACACCTCCAAAGACCGACTCGAATGCCTTGGCGAGATGGTGAGAGATGTAATACTCAAACACTTGGATGGCGGTGACCCAGCTCTGGCGTTTATTGGTGATGCGGGTCTCGCCACAGACACCCATGATCAAGGGGTCGTGTTGCATGCAATTGACCAGATGGCTAATCGAGTCCTTCATCACCGTCGTATCCGCATCGACCATCAAACAAACCTCAAAGAAATCCGGGGTCACGCCCATCAGCGCTGTCATCTTTCTAAACAAATCGTAATCCAGTGGCGACATTCGATCGTTGTAAGTCACACGTGAGAAGAAGTTCATCAGGATCATCTGCGAGTCTCGTTTCCCCCGATTCCCTGGCTTCTTTTCCGTTCTTCCTTCCTCTGGTGTCCCACATTTGACAACCACAATCATCGGTGTTCGACGTCCTTCAACCTGAGCTATTGGAGTTTATAAGAATATTGATAACGAATATATATATAAAAATATCTCAAGGCGACTATGTATATATAAGTAAAAAAAAAAAACTAACTGTAGTGACCTGCATAAATCATGGCTTGATTGTGCTCCTTAGCCCCAGCAGCAACAGCCCTGTAACTCATGGGCATCGGGTCACCGAAGAGGGGGTCGGCCTCCAAGAAGCCAACGCAGACGTCCGGTGTGGACATTTTTTCGCCATGACCGGTGATCATTCCATCACAGACCACAAAGATGAGCTTGCGGGCGTCGGAGTAATCGGCAGCCGAGATGCTGTCAAGCGTTTTCCGAATTCCTTCGGCACCTTCGGAGTAACAGGTGACAAGACAGATGCAGAAGAGTTCGGCGCCAATGGCGGCCATGTTGATGAGACCGTGTGAGTCGAGTACCTTTTGCTGTTTTTGGTTTCGGTTCAGATGGGCCGAGTTGGGGTCGAGGAGTCCAGACTTCTCGGAAAATCCACCTAAAGCCTTTAAGTTGGATGGACGAGGGTTGGGAGAGTTTGTGCCCGAGTTAGGAGTTTGATTGTTGGCGGCCCAGGGTGCGGCGCCGTTCTTGTTGGTAATACTGAGGTTGGCCCCCTCGGGTAGGACGGCAGGACTGACGACCTTTCGACGGAGGTTACGGGGAGGTTTGATGAGTCGATCGCTGAGGAACCAGCTGAAAAAGATGGCCATCAAGAACCTGACCATGACGACGCCGAGGATGACGATGAGGGAGACGTATAGGAATAGCTGAGAGACGAAGCAGCCAGGGGTAATTTTATCGATAGCGCCAGCACGGAAGCGGGATATCAGACAGGGTACGGCGGCCTGTAGTGCAGAGTCATAAGAGAACAGGCGTGTGGCGTCTTTGCCCATGGAGGAGATGTTAGCTTGGAGCATGTGCCTAATGGCTCTGTCGACGGGATCGGGTTCTATGGGTTGTGGGTTTGCGGCGAGGTAAGGTTTTAGGTTAAGGACGATGCCATTAATGACGATATAGCCATCGAGGGATCCGACCTGATCCCAGGTGTAGCCGAGGGGGACGCTGAGGTTGGTGAGTTTGAACTGGTCTAACGTGGTTTGTTGGAGTTGAGGTAGATGACAGACTGGGGAGTTGGAGAGGGGGTCGAAGCACAGGTTTGAACGAGCGAAAGGGGCTTGGATATCTTGACAGGAGGGGTGTTGGGGTACGTGGGACTGATCGAATAGGGTGGATATATCCATACCGGAATGAGCTTGAGAGACGGCTTGGAAGTCGAAAGGGGTGGTGGGTGTAAGGGAGGTGTTGAATGCCCAGCCTCGGATGGCGAGTACTGAGATATGGCTATCGTAAGGTATCATGAGTCCGGCCTTGTTGCTTTCCTGTGCGGGACAGAGTGCGCGATTCATTCCTACGGTGACGAATCCGGTGAAGAGTGCGGCAAGGAGGGCGATTGAGCAGAGAGCGACTTTCTCTCGCCAAGCCTGCTGGGCATTCTTGTCGTTGATTCCGATGGCGGCGAGGAAGAAGGAGGGTATGGGTAGGGTAAGTAGCTTGACGTAGAGTGGCCAGGGGGAGTACCATGGTTCGTTTGATGGGAGTAGTGATGAGTTTGAGAAAGCGTTTGCTTGGGTTGAGGTGGGTGGGTTGCCTTGTGAGCCGACAGGATTGATGAGTGGTGCTGGAGTGACATATCGCTCGGGTCGAGTGAGAGTCTTCCCCCTGGTGAGAGCCCTGTTGTGGGTTGGTAGTCGTCTTAGCTGTTGTTGTTGTTGTTGTTGTTGTTGTTGTTGTTGTTGTTGTTGCTGTCCGTGTTGTTGTTGATTTGTTGAGGAAAGCATTGGTGGAATGAGAAACAAGTTGACATTAAAGAAGAGGAAAGTAGCAGAGTGGTTGAGTCGAGTCGAGTGGGGTCCTGCTGATGGGCGTGATGTGATATGATGTAATGTGATGTGTGATCTCCCCTCTCAACCTCCTACGTATAAGTACATAGTACTCAACCCCTTAAGAGTGAGTACCTTCTGGCTTTCATGAAAAACAGAGAATCGCAAACAAACAAACTCCATTCTGCAAAAGGATCTATTATACCATCATGAAAGTAACAGCTCACCCTTTTCAACTCAACATCATTCAAATACATCTTCCCCTATAAGTTACAGTGCTTGAATCCCTATCAAGATTCATTCAACTGCACTCTGAACATCTTAATTGGATTTGCATTCTGGACTTTTTCCATCTTGTAGTTGTGAGTACTGGGAAAATCTCTCAACTGTCTCATTTTGGCTATGGCTCAGACTTGAATGGCAGCTGCTTCATCAAAAGCACACAACTGCAGTCTGCAACCAAACATCTATTCCTGACCAGCAGTACTAGAATTTAAAACAAAGAAAACTCAGAATCTTGGAACCAACAGTACACTTTTTTTTTTTTTTCTCATCACATCCTTCAGAGCAAAAAATAGCCCTATTGAGCCTTTACTTTGAACTGAGATAAATTATCTTTGAAATTCTTTGAGATAAGAGTGGATTTCATCTTGAAGCTTAGAACTTGGCAATTCAACCCAGTTAATCCATCTTATAAGATGGCTGCATGACATAATCTCAATGATTTCAAGGAGCATTTATCTTATATTGAAGTTAAAGGTTGAAAGGGACATTGGCTATAAAGCTCTCAAATATTTTTTGTGCCAAAATTGATGATGTGAATCAACTGAAGAAGAAGGGAAAGAGGATAAGAGAAGCATATGTCTTTAAATATTGAAGAAGAATTAAATCTGCAAAATCAGGGGAAAAAATTGATTAAAAATAAATTAGGTGTATACCACAGCAGACTGAAAAAAAATTTCTGGGAAACATTGTTGTTGTTTTTTCCTATTGGAATTGATAACCTTGAAAATTGGGTACCACAGGGCACCGTTATGGAGGCAGCTGCAATTTTTTTTTTTTTTTTTCAAGTGAAAATAGCCACAATGTTTCTGGAAATAGATTAGCACCCAAGATCAGAAAGGCACTTTGTTGACTCACATAGAAACCACTCCCAGGATTGCTGGGCAACAATGGCAGGGACCCTAAGACATGCAAACAGCTGGGCTGATTATTGAATTGAGAGCAGGGTGCTGATTGGATAGAATTATTACTGAGTCATGAGTTCCAGTTTGAAGCTGTCAGAGATTATGTCATGATCAAATTTGTGACAAAAAGATATAAGAAGAACATACAGCCAGGGCATTGGAAAGTGAAAGGGGTAGTTTCCAAACTTACCAAGCACCAGTTTTGAAGTATTATTAGTGTGTGTGGAAAGAATGAATAGATTTTCTTAGAGTGCAGAGAAAGGTTGTTGGTCAACTATGAAAATGGTTTCTTTGTGAAATTTCTAATTGTTGAATTTCTGACCACAAGCTCAAGAATTGGTAGTGAATGAGGGAGAGAAGGAAAGTACATTTCTTCACTGGATTCAATTTTCCCAAAAAGAAGGAGAAGAGCAAATGATTATATTGCTTTTGTTTAGGCTAATTATATAGAATAAATACAAGCTGGTGAAAATGTGGCTGTGAGAAAAAAGAAAGAATAATATTCAGAATCAATAAAGAAAGAATTTAGAAAAAGAATACAAAACAGATATAGAGTTTGAGTCAAAGATAGTGGCTACATCACAGGGTTCAATGACTACAAGGTGTGTCAAGACAATGGAAAACAAACTACTTTCATGCTTATTATCCAGTCTAAATAATCTTGATTTGATTACAGAATACAAATAAAAAAAGTAATATGTTCAAGGATGAGTAGGAAAGAAGAAATCTCAACACTAATGAATGTGTGCTTTTGATTTGAATTTTTTTAATATTTCATTTATTAAGGGTTAAATATCTGTGATTGGTTGGTTGATTGGATGTTTCTTGCTTATGGTTCTAATGCCGAGGCTTGAATCTGAGCTTGTTGTTCTTTTCATTCCTAATTAAACCAAGCAATGTGCATAACCAAAAGGCTGCAAAGTAATGAATTTCTAAAGATTGATTGAAAGCAGAACCAGAACACTGGAAAAAAAGAATCAGACAACCAAAGAAAAGAAAAAAAAAAAACAACAATGATCTGAACAGAAAGAGAGGAGAAATAAAGGCATACCACTGAAGGACACAATATTTATGGGAGCACAACGAGCTGTAAATTTTTAGAAGGGAAGATACAGAGGGAAAAGGCACTGGACCATAGGAGAAAGGAGGTCAATAGGGAAAATCGGAAAAAGAGATTGAGTGATTGAGTTGGTTGTCGTCGCTTCTCACCAAGTTGATGAGGAATCACCGCAAAGTGCCGACATTGAGCAATGGCAGAGCGAGAGCAGGAGTTGAGCATGAGCAATGACGACAGTCAGGAGAAGTTTTGGACGAGCTGGATTGGAGAGGATGAGAAGGTTGAGTGTAAATCGATGGAAAGGTGAACCGGACGAGTGGAAGTTCAGCAAGAGATGAAATAGTTGAAGCGAGGACAGTGAAAGAGAAGAAGCGGGAGAGTCCTGAGAAGTGATCAGGATGATTTGGCGAGATTTTATAATGATGGATGGTCAATGGGTTAGGTTTCGAGAGTGGTACTACAAATACGAGATTAGGTTTGAAGCGAGTTTCACGGATCTTTCACAAGTCAGAAAGTGCAAGTTTGAGCAGGAAATTGACTTGAGAGTCAGGGACAGTTGCGGATTCCAACACAAAGCTGTCTATTTAGCCTTTTTGAATTAGAAAATTTGCAGTTTAAAATATCGCTGTGTGACAGTATCCTGTAAGGCACTTTTTCTCAATTGTATGCATGGCTGGTGGTAGTGAGAGATGTTTCTGCATTTCACCTGAAATATATGACCATTAATTTTGTCCCAATGTAACAAAAGGATCAAGGTTCTGCTGCCTTTGAGATTATCTTGCATCACCACCATGCCAAAGTGATGGGTATGCATGCCAGGTGACATGAAGATAACTCCATAAGCAACTTGGCCATACACTTCAGTAGAAAGAGATATGACTCCCGGAAAAGGACAAAGGGGAAATTTTTATAATTTCTGATTATCACTCAGTAATTCTGGAGTTTCAAATGATGTTACTGAATGTCACCTGAGATCTACTCCCTCATTTTGGCATGTGCAACCCTCCATGTGACAGCCATTCATGCCTAAAAAGAGGTTGGAAAGCTGGTCTGTGGGCTCTATTGGACCTGCCTGTCCAAATTCATTGATTCAGGAAGTAAAAATCTTCATGAGAATGGACCTGTTTTCAATGATTATTCTGATATTTTTTGGAGCTTGATTCTTTGTTATTAAGAGGATGGTTCACATTTTTCTTCTTAATCCTCTTATACCCACACTAGAGCATGTGCATCGTATTAACAAGATGTTCATCAATCACAAGCAATTCAAAATTTCTGAATTGGTTATTCAAATTTCAGGAGGGGTGATTTTGCAAATTTCAGCTAAGAAAGAGAGTTGAGGGCCAAGGTATGCTGCAATATATGCTTGTGAAAATGTCCTTATATTGGTCTAGTTTTATGATTTTTTGAGTGTTTTGACTTACATATATTGAGAAATTGAAAGTTGTCCACAAAGACACTCTACCACACCATGGTCAGCATTGCTGGGCTACTACTGATGCTTGGGAAATTCCATTTTTGTTTATGTTCAAGATTGCGCCATTGATCGACATTGGCTTTATCTCAGAAACTGTCATCAAATCATTCAGCCACAGCAAGAAGTTGACTTTGTGCAGAATCAAGAATGATGAGTTGAATAAATCTATGCGTTTGAGCTGGAAAATTCAACTATCAATATTGCTCACCGGAAAAAATTCCTCAATTCACTGTCGAATCCCATCCTAAGTAGTAAATTCAGAACCGATGAACAAACCAGAAGACTGTCGAGACTCAGGAGGCGCTAGGACCAGTTCAAGTGGAGGTAGCAGCTTCATTTTTCCTTCTCCTTTTCATGATCATTTTCATTCTTTTCTATTTCTATCTCCGAAGTCAGTCATTCATTTAACTTTTGATCAGGCTTGTGCTGTAATACCCGTTTCTTTCCATCTGTTTGTTGCGTCATTTTGAGAGTTATTTGTTAGAATCTGTACTGCCATGAGCATATCGTGTTGACTGCAATAAAGTGTCAGATCCTCACATCGTCAAAGGCGACTCCAAATTCACCCTGCTATTAGCGCGCGATCAAAAATCACAAAAATGGAAATGGTCGGAGAGTTGGTAATTGTTTGGCTGAACTTATTGATAAAGATGCTGACATGTTTACAAAGCAGTTTGTGAATTTAGACAATTGAAGTTCATAACCTAGCGCTAAATATTTGCTATAGACATGTCAGTGGGAGGCCAACTACATCAGAGCGGTGCGATATCCTGCTCATATTCATAGTCACTATGCTTGTTTTTGGGGAGCAACATTTCCTTGAGACAGCACCCAAAGGCAAATAATGCTGTCGTTATTCCGCACTCCGCGGCGTTGAGGGTTTGAGTGGTTTGAGTCCGAATATGCTAGCGTTCCAATAACAGCAGGGCGTTTCGTGTACCATGACACCGTCCTTGTCGTAAAATTCTGTCTTGCCACAGTAATAACGGGGTCGCAATTTTCCTTAGGCCTTTTGAGCAAGATTCCGGTTTCGTCGAACATGTAGGGAAAGCCGCTTTCATGATGGTGGAGGTAATAGTTAATCTCGGCAGTTCTTCGTCGGTTGGATCTCATTTTTGGGGTTTTTGGGTGGTTTTCTCCACAAGTCTGTACTTTTATCGTGTACGTTATGGGGTTGGTTGAGCTCTTCATCCGGAGCGAATGCCACGGTCAATTTGCGGTTTTTGAACAGCATCTCGGAATTGGGTCGGAACGTTCGATCGTCATCATCGGGGTGTGAGGACAGTTCCCATTGGCGCATGGGCTGGTGGAAGGGCAATGCAATAACAGTACAGCTCAAGGCAAGGCATAGTAGAGCTACTAGAGCAGGCTTAGACATTTTGTGTACGAATTCGCTTTGGTAGGTTTTGAGGATTTCTGGTTGCACGGATAAAAAATAGTTACGAGGCTGAGGGACAGGAGGTTTTTTCTGTTGTAAGCAGTGGTTCGAGCGGACGCGTTTTCATCAAGAAGCAAAGAAACTGGGGTGATTTTGGTGGGAGCGCTTTGGTGTGGGGTTGCACCTTGATTTTTGATGAAATCTTATAGATGAGAGGAGAGGACCGGCCAAGCAAGTGAGAGGAAAAAGTACGTGGGGTGGGGGTTCAAACTGGTCGTAGGACTTTCAGGGAAGCCTTTTTCCAGAGAAGTGAGCCTGTGGTACGTGTCTCATGACCGATACTAGGATAGCTGCAGGTGGAGTAGAGAAAGGAAGGAACTCAAGGTGGAGATGGTGCAGCTTCGCCCAGCTTAACCGTATGTATGTACAAGCCCAATCCATTGGAGGGGAGGCTCGCTTCGCGAGTCCCGCAGGAGGTGCTTGAATTAAGCTAGAGCTTCGGCGCGCTTCGCCCGTCGGATACAGAGGACCGCTTAGAAAACTCGATTCTCAATTGCACCAAGTCCACGTTAGAAATTTACAAAACCTGTGTTACATTGGACCTACCTATTTTTTGAGCTGTAACACACGGGGCCATCACACTCAAACTTGTTCGAGAAAACAAGTTTACCAATTTCGAGATTAGCAGAGTGATCTTTTCACGAAGGAGAAATGAAACTAGTATTAGACTCTGATCGCTGGAGGATCTTTTCTGCCACAACAAGGTGAGATTCAGAGTCACCCGATAAGAGAACGGAGGGAACAACAAAGACCACGTGATCTCATCCTGTTAGCATCAAATATACTCTTGAACTCTTACAGAGTCTCCAGTGGAGTGGGTTACACCCTCGGGCGAGGGAAGCGCCTCGATGGCGTGTGTCACAACGCCACTTGGCCCGGCACCAGCATTGCGCCCGGACGATGCATTGCGGAACCACGTCTCGCGTGCTCCCCAGTGGAACGAGCGAGACACGCCTTTGGTACGCCCACGCGCTGGTGCAGGCAAGCGCCGTAAGAATGCATCCAGTGGTGGGGTCGGCTTGGGGCGGCACTGACCATGGTGTAGCCGGCCGGTGATAGTCTTAGTTGTAACCATGTGTGTGCCGCAGCAGCCTGTATCTACACAGCGGGACGCAATCCAAGGCCAGATTGCGTCGTTATGACGATCTGGTTGAGAGGAGGCAGAGAATGAAGAGGCATGCCTCCGGTGTCCATGGACACAGAGGGGAAGATGCCCGAAGCGGTCTCACGTGCCGTAACGCCTCCTGCTGCGCAGGGGGAATACAGCGAGAGGAACCACAAGTGGACTAGCGGAGGCTGGATCGAGGGGCAGCTGTCTCTCTTAAGCCTGGCAGGAAAGCCACCGCCGTAGAGAATCCCAGCCGCCCCTCCTAGTCCAAGTCTGATCCCTCACCACCATCCTTACCACGGCCCGGTCTTCTCTCTTTTTTCTCCTCCCTCCCTCCCCTAGATACACTTTCGACAAGACACAAGACCGCGGGACAGGGCCTAGCGCCGTTGACCCCCTTGTCTTGCGTAGACTAGTCATTGAGCTTTCTGCCCGGGGGTGTACGCTCTCAAGGTTTAGAAGGACTCTCCCGAGTTCTTCGGCCAAGAGCGTCACCCCCCCGAGACCCACACACTACGGAGTAGCAGTAGCACTATTAGCTACCACTTCCTGAGAGCAACATAGGGCTCCCGATCACGGTTGAGCCCTAGCCACTCCTGCAGTGTCAGAAACCTCTAAGAAACAAGGAGAGAGGGGAAACCCAGCGCTCCGGCGTAACCCTCGATCCGCATTCCTAGACCGGAGTGAGAATGGACCCCGTGACGCAGCCTGACGCTACGGCCGGGGGCGAAAAAAACACCTGAAACACCCGCCCCGCGAAACTCTTTTTGGTGATCAACCAGGGCCGCGGGATCTTTATTGAGCTTACATCACCACTGTACACTACCCCCTGACTACTAGAACAGTCCATAGACCTGCGTCTCACGCTGTTCTAGTAGTCCAAACCCGGCCGCCTCTAGCCGCCCGCGGCCGAGTTACACCGACCCAATTTACATATTAATTAGAACCTTCGACATCAAAACTGCTGGCCACTGCGGACGTCCGCATCAAACCCCCCGCCAAAGCACTCTACCCCCCGGCAGCCTCTACACACCCGCCGGCCGGCCTAAATACACATTCTAGTCAAGCCGGACGGGCACGTCTTGATCCCAGCTCCACCGACATCGATCCCAGCATTACCCACCCACCTATCGTTGCTCTAGCTAGGCCGCACCTGCCGCGATCGCACTATCCACGCTATTTGTCGTTCTAGTCAGACGCCGCGTTCACCAATCCTCAATCGTGGTTTTGGCACGCCGAGTTCTCTGCACACGGTCTTCAACTTGCGCTCAATTCCATCCGTGCCCAACTCAGATATCTCCTTCAATGATCCAACCAACTCCTCAACAAATAATCAACATCCCCTTCCTTGATGCCCAATCACAGCATCAAGACCCACTCAATCGAGGAAATACCAATAATCACCACAACTCCCTCCCAGAACACAGCGCCTCAGCAACGTCAACTCCAATCATTCGCAACCTCCGCCTCTTTCTGTTTTAAACCAACCGCCTGCCCCAAAAAACCGCAAAAAGCGTAGGCTAGATCCAGAAGATGAGAACACCCCCGATATCCGCAACCGCTCGAAGAACTCTTAAAACAAACGGCAGTCCAGCTTGCTAAAGTAGCCGAGGACCACTCTAAGGGATCTTTCTCAGCAGCTGATGAGGAGTTCTTTCTCAAGCTCTACCAAGAGCAGCAGAAAATACTCGTCATCAAAGCAATCGAGCGTGGTGTTTCCCTTACAATGGTACACAACTTCCTGTAAGTAATTAACAGCGCATCCTTACCAAATGTGCACAAGTTGACTGAATGCACACATCACATTATTCAGTGGTCGAAGGATTGCCATCAGAGAAGCAAATAAGTGGAATCGATTCCTTCAAACCGATCAAGCCCGAGCCATCTTCCAGATGAGTGAGTTGTTTTCTATCCGCTGCTCGCTGAAAATCCACAAGCCATCATGCTCATTATGGCTCTGCGTTCAGGCGGACGAGGCATCAAGGACCAAAGCGTCATGAGTAAGCTATCAGAAGCATATGCCAACCTGACACCCGAGGAGAAGGCTGCACTCGCAAAACCAGCCACACCCACCGACACTACTGACCTTGTCGAGGAATTGATCAATTGCCCTGATCAACCGAGTACTACCATCAATCAGCAACCTCCACCTCACACTCAAGCCGAACGCACCCTAACTGCCGAGGAACTTGCCTTGGATGATACAAATGAGGAAGACGTGCCACCGCCCTCACGACTGTAGGAAGTTGCAACCAGTTGTTACAGTCTTCCTTGGTTCGTGGAAGCGTATCTAATGCTCACCGCGAAGCACAAGCAGAGAAAGCAATGAACAGGTGGTTGGGTGAGGTAAGTGACACATGTTGTATTGCCTCCTCCTTTACGACTATTTTCTGAATCATACTATTAGGCTGTGAACATTGCGCAGACATGCAACTGTGAAGTTGTATTCTTTGCTGTGTCCAAGCATCTATCGAAACACAGCTTCAATATCGAACGATGGACACCAGGGGCTGAGGAATCCCACCAAACAATTTTGGATTTGGATGGCGACATGCACTATTCTGCACGACTCCAAGCACTCATTACTGGCAACACAGTCGACAACCTCGCAGTAGCACGGAAATTCCCAGGAATGAAGAGTAAGTTCTCTCTCACTCATTTAAAGTATGCCTCATCCGAACTAATATTTGAATGTTTTTGATAGAGCAAACATTAAAAGCCCTCCTTCCACAGTTGACCTCCCAGCTTGCACGCCTCATTGGTAAGTGGTGATCCTGAATACCCCTCAATCCGCTTCACTGATACACGCATTCTTTATTCCCCAAGCAAAACATACCAATCAAGTTATAACGGCCTGGCCTTGGACTGACACGGACTCCAAACTGAAAGAGGCTAAGGTTTGTGTCGAGTTATCTCCGCAAGCCGTATCTGACATCCAGTGGATCAAGACTCCAAACCAAAATCTCAAGAAGATCCCGGTCACTATGATTCTTCTTGATCTCCAGCGAGGTCATATCAAGATCCAGCCAATTCCCGAAGGTGAGTAAACTCAGAACTATACTAGTCGCAAACCTATCGTTGTCGTTAATAGTCAGGGTACTGAACCAAACTTGCCTTTGCAATCAGTGAGTCAACCCAACAGCCCAGTAATCAATGAGCAGAATCCGTCAAGGCCGAATGAAAATGGGTCCGAATTTGGTGATCAATCAGCCCATGCCAAAGACACCACAGAGATTGGGGTGGATGATGAGGGTACAGATCAGGATGCAGATAATTAGGATATCATTACCTCAAATATCTCTTGGGGGCAGATTCCCCCAAGAACATAGTCATGTACTCATGTGAATCAATCAATTCTCAATTATTTTCCCCTAATGAAATCTATGTTCCAAAGATAAACACAGCAAATAAAATTCAATCATCCAAGCTTATGCAATGAATAAAGCATCTTTTTTGCTGAAAATGACCACTTTTTGATGCAATAACCAATTGAAGATTAGTCAAAAAACACAATCAATGCTGACCCAACTGTTGCTTGATTTTGAAAGAGCTGGGGCTTCTTGATTACTGAGATGTCAGGAACCAATAGTCACCAGGAGAATCTGAGTACATAGGCTTGAAGATCCATGTTGGAGAAACCAGAATTGATAGTTTTTATCCATAGCGCACGTAAAATGTTTAAGTAATACATGTTTGAATGATTTTGGCATATTTTAAGCTTAGGAGGGAAAGACTTAAAGTATCCATTACTTGTACAATTCACGTGCGATATGAAGAAAATTTATATATTATGGTTTCTCCAACATGTAAATTTAAGCCTATGTACTCAGATTCTCCTGGTGACTATTGGTTCCTGAGATATCATTTGCCCTCCTACTGCCCATTTGCCGAAATCATTCAAACACGTATTACTTGGGCATTTTACGTGTGCTATGGATAAAAATTATAAATTCTGGTTTCTCCAACATGTATCTTCAAGCCTATGTACTCAGATTCTCCTGGTGACCCTTGGTTCCTGAGATATCATTTGCCCTCCTACTGCTCATTTGCCGAAATTATTCAAACACGTATTACTTGGGCATTTTACGTGTGCTATGGATAAAAACTATCAATTCTGGTTTCTCCAACATGGATCTTCAAGCCTATGTACTCAGATTCTCCTGGTGACCCTTGGTTCCTGAGATATCATTTGCCCTCCTACTGCTCATTTGCCGAAATTATTCAAACACGTATTACTTGGGCATTTTACATGTGCTATGGATAAAAATTATAAATTCTGGTTTCTCCAACATGTATCTTCAAGCCTATGTACTCAGATTCTCCTGGTGACCCTTGGTTCCTGAGATATCATTTGCCCTCCTACTGTCCATTTGCCAAAATCAAAGTATTCAAAGGAATTAAATTTACCCAAATGATGCACTCATGTTTTTAATCAATGGAAAGATCTTTCTCACATTTTGATTCATGTAATTGCATTGAATAGTTGCTGAGTTATAGTACTGTACTTATGAGTATTGCAATGGTCACTACTATAACTCAGCAACTATTTAATGCAATTACATGAATCCAAAAGTGAGAAATATCTTTCCAATGACTAAAAAGATCATTTCAACCTTTTGATTCATGTAATTGCATTGAATAGTTGCTGAGTTATAGTACTGTACTTATGAGTATTGCAATGGTCACTACTATAACTCAGCAACTATTTAATGCAATTACATGAATCCAAAAGTGAGAAATATCTTTCCAATGACAAAAAAAATCATTTCAACCTTTTGATTCATGTAATTGCATTGAATAGTTGCTGAGTCATAGTACTGTACTATTGAGTATTGCAATGGTCAGTACTATAACTCAGCAAGTATTCAAAGTAATTAGATTGATCCAAATGATGAAATGATGTTTTTAATCAATGGAGGGATATTTCTCACATTTGGATTCATGTAATTGCATTGAATAAGTGCTGAGTTATAGTAGTGACCATTGCATTACTTATAAGTACAGTACTATAACTCAGCAACTATTCAATGCAATTACATGAATCAAAATGTTGAAATGATCTTTTTTGTCATTGGAAAGATATTTCTCACTTTTGGATTCATGTAATTGCATTAAATAGTTGCTGAGTTATAGTAGTGACCATTGCAATACTTATAAGTACAGTACTATAACTCAGCAACAATTCAATGCAATTACATGAATCAAAATGTTGAAATGATCTTTTTAGTCATTGGAAAGATATTTCTCACTTTTGGATTCATGTAATTGCATTGAATAGTTGCTGAGTTATAGTAGTGACCATTGCAATACTCATAAGTACAGTACTATAACTCAGCAAATATTCAATGCAATTGCATGAATCAAAATGTGAGAAATATCTCTCCATTGATTAAAAACATGATTGCATCATTTGGATAAATTTAATTCCTTTGAATACTTCCTGAGTTATAGTACTGTACTTTTGAGTATTGCAATGATCACTACTATAACTCAGCAACTGTTCAATGCAATTACATGAATCCAAATGTTGATATTATGATATTTTTAATAATTTTAAAGATATTTCTCACATTTGATTGTTGTAGTTGTAAATCCATTCAAAACTTGAGGTATAGATATTGGTTAATGGACACTACTATAACTCAGCAAGTATTCAATGGATTAACATGAAACCAAATGTGGAACTCTTCTTTCTAACCATTAAAATAATTCTTTTCCAATTTGTATTCTTGTAAATTCATTGTATACTTGCTGATTAATGGTAGTGTCCAATAAACACTCATCATATGGGCACTACTATGACTCAGCAGGAATACAATGCATACAAATATTGATCCAATTTTTTAGGTGATTCACAATATTGTTTCCCAAATTGGATAGATTTCAGCCCAGCCCATTGTATACCTTCTGAGTTATAGTGGTGTCCATTAAGCACTATTCCTATGGACAGGGCTATAACTCTGCAAGTAAATGTATTTACATCAATCCAAATGAGAAAAATATCTTTCCAATGATTCAAATTGGATACTGCTTAATGGGCACCATTATAGCTCAGGCTCAGCAAGTATGACATGCAGTCACAAGAATCAAAATGTGGAAATGGAAACACCAAAATAATTTGATAATATTTGGAATAATGTGATCTTGTTGGGTACTTTCTGTGCCAATGTTGTGTTCATGTGAATAGTGCTTAATGGACACTCCTGCAGTGCAGCAATTGCCCCATGGAATTATATCAAAACATTGATTTCATATTGGTCATATCATCAGTTTACAATTGAATAGTGCTCAACAGCTACTACTAATATTCATATATACATGATCTCAAAGAAGTAAAATTTAAATACCACTTTTATTTCTATCAAAAATCAGCCAAAAAAACTACAAAATCTACAAAATCTCCTCCGGTACATATTCATCCATCTCATTTGCCACTTCCGCCATCATTGCAGCTTCTTCTTCAGCTAATATGTCCTCAGCATACATGTCTTCATCAACTTCCTCATTCTCTTCATCCACATCCACATCATCTTCGGGGTGACCTTGGTCTTGTACCCCTGCAGCCCTTATTCCACTCGAATCGGTTGAATCAGGAGGGTGGATTGCCTGGTCATGAGGATGGAGTTTGAAGTCGCCAGGGATCAATGAAACCGTGCCACTTTCCCGTAAGTAAATCATCTGGGTAGACCAATCTCTTCGAATTTCTTCATCCCCGATCTGACTGGCAGTTTCGTTGAGGACTGTCAAACAAGGACTGTCCCAAAGTAGTTGTATGTTGTAAAGCTTAATGAATTCGCAATGGATAATTGTTCTAGTGGCCATGTTGCGTTTCATCGGATCCAGCGATTGCAAAAGGGGATGGCGAAGCAGCGGGATAATTTGTTCAATGTTGGCGGTTGGTGGGTTGGTGGTCAGCAAGTTTACGAGTAGACTGTGGAGTTGCTGATGAAGTTGAATTGCCCAACGCATAGCACGACGGACCTCCCAAGCGATTCGACGTTTCTCTTCATGCCCACGGTTGAGAGCAGCCAGGTGCCTTATGCCGTCTTGTGTGTTTCGATCCACTGCCCATGGTTCTGCTTGGTTTGTGAACAATCCATCATTCCAAAACGGGTCCTCAGACTCTAAATTCATTAGTTCACTGTATTCTATCTGCCTGGGATGTATGCGGTCTGGAAAGCGTTGTACAAAGTCTTGGACCTTTGTGTTGTACCAATTCAATACCTTGCGTAACTGTTGTGCACGTCTCCTGAGAGACTCCATTATCTTTTGCTGGTCATCCGTTCCTACAAATGTGATCAGAGATCCATTTAAGCAGTACCATCTCATTTCCAACCTTTGCACGCTGGGCAGTGATCTCCTGTGACAGTCTAGATACTATTGCTGCCCGGCAAGACCCTCGGAGACGGTCATTGAGTTGCGTTCCCTGTAGTGTCTTGTAGGTCAGCTGGATCATTGTTGTTTCTAGGCAGTGGTGCGTATCACAAACCATTCAGTCTCCAATTGATCTTGAAGACAAAGTAGCCGCCCAAGTTCCTTTTTTTGCTTCTCCGCATTAGATCTCCGTGTTTCACTGTGATAGGTTCGCTCTTTGTCCCACTGCTGCTGGAAGAAAATATTTGAGTAACGTTCGCCGTTTCTACCATGAGGGTTTGGCAGCCGGTGAAGTGCGCTGAGGGCCATCTCTGCAACACTGGTCCTTTCCGTCAACTGGTGTAGTTTGGACAACAGCCAGTCGCCTACATCATTTTGAGAGGGTCAGCACAATTTTGACTCACAGCGTAAAGTAAGGACGTACCAGCAGATTCATTTAATCCAACCACGTAATATTGGCTTCGGTTGTGAATAGCAAGTAACCGGTGGAGTCGGGATGAAACGCGCAGCGAGGAGACTAGGGGAGAGGAATGACCATAGCCGTTCAAGGCCTTCCCCATCAGATAAACCCCATGACTTGTTGAGTCGGGGGTTGTATTTGACTTGGCAGGACCATTCGTGTACGAATGCATGGAAGACCGAGGTGCCAAACATCAGGTCTGTTTGACGTTCTGGCAAAAGGTTACGCTAACAATCAAAGTTTAGCTTGCCTGTGATTGATCGGCTGATTAAATAAGTGCTTACTTTGTGGACATGAGTCTCAAGCTGGCATCCAATGTCATAAAGGACACAATCCTAGAAGATGGGAAGTCCGAGAGGATTCTCCCGAGTATAGATATGGGGTAGTACAGCTTCTCACCACTTTTGTAGACATTTGCATAGAGTAGAGGCACATCATGGCGGCATGCACTGCCAAATAGCCCACTGTCGTCGCATCTTTCCCATGTGGTGCTGTCTCTTTCATCGTTGGCCACTTTGTGAGACTCAGCACATGGATCCTGTGGAAGTTGGGAAATGAGAAGTGTCAAATGATAGTGGTACAGCAGACGGTCATGTTGACTATTTGCTTACGTCAATTCCAACAACCCTTGCTTCCGTTGTTTCAACAGCTGAAGCATATGGGGAGATATCACCAGGCGCCAAGAAATATGAGGGGTACTGGTTGTCGGACGGTGAGTCTTTGCTGGCGTATGCGTAGTGTCGCTGTTGGTAATTACCATCCATGGCGATGATGAAATCTGGTTCATTGGGGTCAGATTTAACTTCATTTTGCTGGGGTCCAAAGCAACGAGGGCACTTTGCAGCCCATTTCTGGGTGGCTGTGAGTTCCAATCCAGCTTGAAATGCTTGATCCTTCAGCATCAAGATACGAGAGTATAGGTCGGCACTGTGGGTAAATGGGATTCGAAGCTGGCGTCTTTTGTGTGATCCTCTCGCAAGCAAGGGCTGTTTCTGTCGACTATCAAGAAAGTTGGCCAGGCCTTTGATGAAACCTGTGGTGGATATGGCGGAGGTGAGCCACATGTGATGGTGAAACTGAAGAAGTGGAATGGAGAAGCAGTTCTGGGCGTTTGGCTGAGCTGGGGATAAAGCCATGGTACATGAGCCGTATCAGATCGGGTGTGCATTTACAGAATGGAAAAACGTGTGAGGTGTGGTGGTCTGGGAGGAAGGATGTGGTTAGTAGTGGTCTGGTGCTGCATTACTGGTGGCCTCTTACCAAATAGCCCAATCAAGTCTACCGCTCATGGTTGAATCTCATCCTCGGAGCATGTACATTGGAATGGGACAGTGGATGATGGTGTTTCAACTTGAGAGGAGGTCCAGTTCCTGGTATACTGTTGACACCAGAGGTACGTAGCAGTCGCTGTTTTCTATTTCCATCCATTCAGAAGTTCGTTTTTCTCGTAGTTCCGCATATCGACAAAGACGATGATACCTTGCATGAGAAATAGCTGCTTGAGATGGTGCCGGGAAATCGTCTTGACCATCGTGATAAGCGAGATATTCGGCGTATGGTCCACCACTGGCATCGGGGAGATTGTTATTAGATGTGTTTCGGGCTGGGCGACGAGGCAACATCTCGTACTGGATGGCGTGACGTATGATTGCCTAAGGCGGGCCTGGTCAGTTGGATTGGTTCTCGTATGGGCAGGTAGGTGCACTCGCCTCCTGGAACGATTGATGCTGAGGTCGAATTGCTCCGCAGGGCTCGGTTTCGTCGCGGCATCTTGGTGGTGGGGCTGGATCAACGGCGGCACAGTTCCTCCGGGCCCCGGGATGGGCCAATGCCGAGTACGCTTAGTGTTCCAAATTCCTGCTGGCCGACGGGGTGTAGAGTGCTTTGGCGGGGGTTTTGATGCGGACGTCCGCAGTG
>SMGU01009730.1:0-12779 GCA_004348175.1 Puccinia novopanici
TGGAGCATGCTACATGTCAACTGCAGGAGGTTGAGCAAGTTTTTTTGCAGTGATCCTTGATTATATCTGTATTACACACTACTTGGGGATACATTCTAATTTACTTGTGGTTTGGAAGCCTGATAATAAGCCACCGAGTACCTATAAGTGTTTATGGTGCAAGAAAGAAGTCTGTGTATCTGGAAGCAGCCTGTAAAATCTGTGTACTCATTGTGATGGCTCTCGTCAAACTGGAAGGGTATCAGATGGCTGCCCACAACATCAAAAAGCCATCAACAAGAGTGCCAAGCTTCCTCCCACTTCTATGGAGGAAATTAAAATGAATACAGACACAAAAAAGGATCAATTGCTAGTCACTTCAACCAAGCAGAAAATTTTGATAAAAAAAACAATCAAAAATATATTATCATTGTGGCTTTTACGTCAAGCAATCCCTTGGACCCATATCTTCAAGCTGCCTTTCACTACTGTGAACCTGGATCACAGTTGCTCAAAAGTAAATGGGCAACAACCTCTGGGTGTATCATATATTTGGACTTACAAGAGGCCATGCTCAATTGTTTGAAATTATGTAACTCACTTGATTTACAAAAAGTTTGATTTTGATTTATTGATTTGTTAATCTCTTCCAACAGGCCACTGATAGCAAGGTCACCCTAATCCATGACGTTTGAACAACAAAGGAAACCACTTTGGTTTCATTGGTGCATCAGTCTCATTTATTGATAATGACTGGAATTATGTTGTCCAACATTTTTCTCTCAAGTTGGTTTCCTAGAACCACAAAGAAAGCTGTTGGCAGAGCCAATAGTCAATGTATTGGCAAAGCATGGCCTTCAAAGAATGATAAGTATTTTTTAATCATGTTCAAATAACAGCAAAGCAACTTAACTGATTTGTTTTGCAATATATACATGCTTTGTCAGACAACTGATTGGGCTCCAACAACAACACAATGGCCTAAACAATGCATAAAAAACTTTACAACTTGATGGATCAGACTTTGCTTGGGACTGTGACACAATGCATATTAAGTTCTTTTGTCACAAGATGGCATTGTTTGTCAATGCTGGCTTGAACAAACTTGGTCTCAAAGCCCCTCCTCCGCCCAACTCAAAAATCTTTCTTGGAGCTGTTCCCTATACAAACAACCTGAAACCCATTGCAGAGGAAGATGGTGTGGAAGAAGAGGATCAGATTGTGATTTTGATACTCATGATGTTGATGGGGATGAAGTGGATATGGATGAAGATGATGATGAAAATGATGCTGGAAACAAGAAATACAATGAGGAGAATGATTCCATAAATTGTGTGAGTCAAGATGATTCCAATAATCATGCAAGTCAATTAGGATCCAACAAAAAGAAGACTTCTGCTACAAACAAAACAAATCCAACACATTGCATGAATTGACTCAAAATGTGTGTAATTACTTTTGTTTTGTTTGTGTAGCTAATACTAGAACTAAAACCACTATTTCAAAGTGGGACTTTGTAGTGAAAAGGATAACCGGATCTGCTGCATGGCAAAAGGAATTTAATCGACATGCCAATGCAGTAAAAGGAAAAAGATAGAACCTCTGATTGCTTGTTATGGGATCCGCAGTAACATCAAGTATGAAAGCCGCAGGCACACCTACAAAGAAAAAGAAGTGAGTTTTTCATTGAAAATAACTCAATCAGGCCATTTTTGACATGATCCAATTAGGTTATCAATGCAATGCTCTGCAATGAGTTCCTAAAATTCCAAGATCAGATCACAAGGCAGAGCCGCAAACAAAACCGTAAGCTGTTGGGTCACTTCAAGGAAATCCAGTTCACCCAGCCAATTGGATGCAAATCAAGCATTTGAACAATGAGTTGAAGGTGAGTGATCATAATATTTTACTTATTTGGTTCATTCAACTGATAATATTGCCACGTTAACCTTTTAATTTCTTACCAAGGAAATGGAAGGGGATGGTCCTACCAGTGCTTTAGTGTTGGCCAATTATTTTCAAACAATCAAAGACTTGAAG
Source organism: Puccinia novopanici (assembly GCA_004348175.1). Lineage (NCBI taxonomy): Eukaryota > Fungi > Basidiomycota > Pucciniomycetes > Pucciniales > Pucciniaceae > Puccinia > Puccinia novopanici. The sequence continues at coordinate 2,020 of SMGU01009730.1, forward strand.
AAGAAGGAAGCAGCCGGTGCCCGAGAAATGTGTTTCATGCAATATCTCAAAAGATGATAACCAAGCTTGAGGAATACCAGGAAGAGGCTCTTGGATGTGAGAACTTTGTGATGGCTACTTTGATTCATCCTGCATTCCAACTCATATTTATTGCTCATTGCTAGCCAGAAAAAGAAAAAGAAGCACAATCACTTCTGGAAAAGCATTTCAACAAGCAAGAGGCACTCCTTAAGAAGAGCCAGGATGATATTGAAGAATTAGATCAGGACACTCCAAAAGTCAATAACAATAATATCTTTTATTTGTTCAATGCTCCTCCTGATTCTGCAGAATGCAAAGAGCTAGAGGCCTTTGTCAAAACCATGGACCGCTCAACAGGTCCAGCTGCCAAGGATCTGAAGAGCGTTTTAATATGGTGGATGATATGTCATTTATATTCCAAGTTTTAAGGAATTTGATATTGATTTCTTTTTATATTTGTATTATAGGATCATTCAAAGACTTTTTCTGTCCTATCATCTTTGGCTAAAGACTACTTAGCCAGCTCAGCATCATCTTGTGCTGCTGAGGAAAGTTTTTCCTCAGCAGCTGATGTCTGCTCCAGTGGTCATGGAAGTTTGAAGCTACAGACAGTTGAGAGGTGTGTGAGGAGTCATATGTGGCTCAAACAAGGGATTCAAGTAACAGGAAAGTTTGAGAAGGCTCAAAAGATCATCCAGAGTTATGTTGATTTCTCTCAAAAAACTTCTAAAAAATGACTTGGTTTTATCTTTTATCTCTCATCATCATGCTATTATTGTTTACGTTTTGTGCTCTTCAGAAAGAAGTTAAATATATAGATACTGCTTATAAATCATCTTCTTTTATCTTATTTGTTTCTTCCAGTAATCATAACACTTTTCTCCTCCACTACCATCACTTGGTTAGCTTACCTGTTAGCTGGAGTTATGCTGTGGTCTGTTTTCCTGTATTTCTGAAGGGAAAAATTAAAATTTTCTAATTTTATCAAACAACCACTCAAAATATGGCCAAAAAAACCTCAAAAATGGAATTTCTGAACAAAATAAACCCTAGTCACCCACTGGAACCACCCTCATAACTCTACCTTTTTAGAAGATACATGGATATTCACCAGTCATGGTCAATTGTTGGGGGTATTATTTATTCATTATCACCAATATTGCATACTTTATGCATATATATATTGAATTCCTTTTCCAGATTCCAAACCACAACTTGAACCATTTCTTTCATAGTGAATTCCTTTCATTCTATTTGCATATCAAAGGACTGCATGATATTTGTACAGCAATATTCCCTCAAAGCAGTGCTAGGGTTGTGCTAAGCTGTGCAAGGCTGTGTAGTCAGGCCAGCTAAAATCCCTCATCATGTTTCCCTGAAGCTAAATCCCTTATATTTTACTATATAAGGAGGCCTTCTGCCTGCCATTTGTATCCTCAGACCATCCCATCATCCCATCACCTCACATATTGGGCACTGGTCAACAATTACTCAAGAACCTATTCTCAGCTGGGTATTCTGTCTTATATTTTCTTATCATCCTTATATCAGAAATATATATATAAATCAACAAGTCTTACCTTCACTTATAAGAGGAAAACAGAGAGAATAACTCACCATGTCCTGGGTTCAATTCCACCTGGATACAACTTCTCAACAGTGGCCTCACCCAACTAGGCTATTTTGCCATATACTCAACCCAGTCTTTCTTATATTTTATAACCCAACCCAAAGGACCCAAGTTCAATTCCTAGTCAAAGCATATTATCCATCTTCTTTTTCATCCACCTTTCTCACCACAGTTTATCTTCATCCATCTCTACATTCTTCATCCTCACTCACCCTTGCCAAATACCAACGTCCTTGGTTCAATCCTGTCAGCCTTAGAGATACTTCAGAGTATCAAAAAGACTGAATATTGTAATATTAATATTTTATCTTATTTAATATTAAGAAATCCTTGAATATTATTCCAGAAATGGATTTCACATGTAATTTTACCTAGGGTTACCCACTGGGCCCACCCTCAAATTCATACTCCTTCTGGTACTTTGTCATAACTCAAAAGAACCATAAGCAGTATTGAAGAATAATTATTACTGTAGACTGAACAGTAAATATGTACATATCATAGTTACATATAAGATGTACATATAAAATGAATATGTATATATATTTCAAATCTTATTATGAGAGAGGAGACTTCTGCTGGATTTCAATTATAATACAAATCCCAATTGTATACAATTATATTGTAGTACAATTTCAATAGTAACATAATTGAAATTAGAGCAAACATGAGAAAGTTCCACACAAAACAGTCTGTGAGAACTCTTTCCATTTCATTCTATTCAAACAGCTGACACATGATGCAATTGGTTATAACAATGCAGCATGAGGTCATGGGGACGTAGAATGAATTGATGTACTCAATTGAGCTATTATGGTGCAATATGACACCATCATGGCATCATTTGATGTAAGAATGGTGAAATCACACCATAGGCTCTCCCTGTAGCTTCCTGGGAGACCTCTAGAATATAAAAGGTAGCCTCTTTTGGCTTGAGATGGATCCTCAGTGATTCAACCCTTGCATAAATATATAGTGCAGTGAATTCCCTCCTCCTACTTTTAGAGTAGTGCTCCATCTCCCTCACCAACCTTTTTACCACTGGAATAGTAGTCTGTCTTATTAAACCTCCCATTTAAAAGCTTTCTCTTATTCCTTAAAAGTAGTTGCTGCAAGACCTCCACCTCTGACAAGTGGCCAATCAGTTCAAGTGCTTTCTAACTACTCTTAGCATTTATATATTGCTACATCCTATAAGCACAGCCTAGCTGTCACCCCTGTCTTCTACACTTGTATATCAAGTAAGTTGAGCCTAAAGAGGTATTTCCAACCTTCCGCCATCTTTGATTGGGTCACAATGGGACTAGAGTTTAACTAGTGTAGTAATACACCTGGTAGTAAGGAGTAATCTTTACTTTAATTTACTCTCAGCACAGTGATAGTACTTAGCATATCCATTGGATCCCCCAAGTTTCATACACATAGCTGACAAATCCACACTCTCAGAAAACATAAAAAAGGCCAACATTGAAGAATACAACCATTACCCTGAACCCTGAAGTCATTCCATAACAACAACATCAATATATTTTGTCAATCAAACACTCATCTTGAACACATCCTCTATCACGTTAATAAAGCTGCCAAGCGTACCTTGGTGGTCTTGTTTTCTGATAGTACAGAAAGGCAGAGCTTGCAACTCCACCATACCTTTCTAAATTCAGCAAGGGGTTCTAACAAGCACTTTTGAGTCTTACAATGCTAACATGTAGCATTAGCGTAGCTGAAGCTACGCTACATGTTAGCGTATCTGAAGCTACGCTACATGTTAGCGTAGCTGATTAATCAGCTATGCTACATGTTAGCATAGCTTATTAATCATCTACGCTAACTTGTAGCATAGCTGATACACAATATACGCTACTTGTTAGCGTAGCTTTTTTGACAACTAACACTGCTACAACACTGCTAATGGGAAATCTGGTTAGCGTTAGTTGTACTTTGGGAGCACAACTAATGCTACAATTTTTTTTCAAAATCCTGAAGCATTTGTTGTCAAAAATTAGTGCTAATGGTAGCTTTAATGTAGTGTAGCTTAATAAGCTAACACTATGCTACGCTAACGCTTCAGGTAGCATAGCTGGCCCGCCGTTGATGAGAATGGATTGCTTGATGAGCAAGACAGAGCCAAGGCAAAAGAGAACAGCAGAAAGGAAAGACAATCAGACCTGAGGAAAACCAGATACGTGCAGGTGAGCAGAGGAGGATTATTATGGGAGTCCAACAACAACACCAGAAAGAGAATCACCTATTGGTGAGGAGTGGAAAGCAAATATGAGAATGGAAAAAGAGAAATGGTGAAGGTGAACAACCAATTAATAGCACTAGATACAACTCAATCTAATCTGGTGATAAATAAGGTTGAGAATCCGCATCCTCCTCTTCACTCCCGCTTCCTGGGAAGACTCACCAGGGGACCATTCTTTGCACCTGCATAGCAAGTGCCATAAAAGGTAAAATGGGACCCTTTGTACTTTTTATGGCACTTGCTATGCAGGTGCCAAGAATGGTACCCTGGTGACTACCCCTCCAAGGTGTTGATGTGCCGCAGACTAGCCGTAGTATCACAGGGTGGTGGTTTTGGGGCTTGGTGAGCGGGGTTTGGGGCTTGGTGGACCATTTTGGAGGTTTTGGGGTTTTTTTTTTTTGAAATTGTTTTGGGGGAATGGGTTTTTGGGGCTTAAGATGAGGGCTAGCATTGATTTGAAGGGCAGGGGCCTGTTTTTTTTTGGGTTTGAGGGTTATCAGGCAACATGAAGCTACTAAATTGAATCAATTTGGTAGCTTGATGTCACCTGATGTGTATTCAGCTCAAATTTCCTGGTGTCACAGCCAGCAAACCAAGCTTGGTTAGGCTTGTTTTAGTTAACCTGGGTTTAAATCTGCACCTATTTGCCATTGATTCAGGTGAACTGATTTAATTTAGACCCAAGGCCTTGGAATTACATTGAATCAGGTCATCTCAACCAGTTTCAAATAACTCAATTGCAACCCATATAAACCAGGATGAACTTGACCAAGTTTGGCTTGTTGGCTGCGTGGATTGAATTTTTTAATTACTCCAGTTAAAATTAATTTTGAGTCCTGTGTATGGAAAAAAAAAAATTGGGTTTTATTTGGAGGTCTGGGTCACTTTTAACTGTGGTATTAGACCCTATTGGACCCTTGCCCTTGCAAATAAAGAAAAATGACAGAATCGGCTTAAAATCCAGGCCAAATTTGTCATATTTTTGACTTCAGATGAGGGTAACTCCCAGTGATTATATGGAGACTTGTTGGTGTTATTCAGATTGTTTTTAGAATGCTTTCGTTAAAATCCTGATATCTTGTTAGGTGATACCCATCAACACACCATCCAGGTAACAAAAATCTGCCTCATATTTACAATTTTCTTTCCGTCCCACTTATTCGCAATGGAGATGCCAGTTAGATAGTCTTGGGCCAAATGCTGAATGAACTTACTACAGGAAAATGACCTGCATTGTAAAGCAAAGGCAGCATGATTTGTAGTGTTAATGAGGAATTGGATTTACTTGAAATCTTCATTTGCCTTTACACCCACCAGGTTTTGACACTTTGAGGACCCAATTGAAAAGGTGTCACGCTTAAATTCCTGCCCCCTCATGAATGACTCAGATTGGCCAACTCCACCACCAGCGGGTTTGTTGGAAAAAAAAGCTCTTTGATCAGGTACTACCACAAAGTTGCGATTTCCTCTTTTTCTTCATTCATAATTTGAATCCAGAAGCAACAGAAGTACTATACGTGCCTTGTTGAAGGGGCACTACATACCTGGTGTTACAGAGGCGGAATTGCCTGAGCAAGCCTTGCTACAAGCTGCTGTAGCCATCAGCGAATGAATGACCTGCTCTCCTCGCCTGCAATAGCCTACTTAAAGCTTTATAGATCAAATGAGGTTGTACTGTGGGAACCACATGTCCGCACAGATAAAAGAATGAGCAGATTATGCACATTCTTGCAGTCGCACGCTTCCCAGCTCCGAAGAATCTGTTCCAGTTCCACTCCCAAATTTTTTGCTCATTGTAGCCCGGTGTTGTTTGTGGTCGATTGCCGAAGTAGCCTTCGAGCGTTGTGCACCGAAGAGACCTGGCTGATGATCTATCAGATTCACTAGGTAGACTGAACACCCATCTCGTGCCTGGAGCTAGGGGTCGCATGTGTTTGCCGATTCCTTGCAAGCATGCCTAGTGGCTCCCTTTCTTGGTGTTCAAGTCTAAGAGCGAAGATGTTACAAAAGCTGAAAATCGTGGCTTTTGGTTGAATAAGCTCCATCGAGTGTTACGCGAGTATGCGAGGTTGCCCGGTCCCATAAAAAGTTCATGATTCTGGACACGACTTGAGTCACTCAGTACAAATTCACTAAGTTTGGCATGCCATGCCGATCGTCTATCTATTTGTGCCTCGCGTACATGTAGATAGCGTAGATAATGTAAGACTAAGTAGTAATACTTGTAACTCAAGCTAACTCAAGTGCCGCAAAAATCGGTATTGGAACCAGCTGCAAGGATTGGACTTACTCCAGGATCCATGGAGATGACCTGCATTCTCCCTGCCACCTACGGCTCCTCAGGATGCCTGCATGTATCTGATCAGCAGACTCCAGGTCTGTCCTCAGCTCCGTTGTGGGGCTCCGTATATTTATGTGATTCCAGCGAGATGTGCCGTGTATACTGTCCTTCACCAACAATGAGCGTCATATATTTATTTCAAGTACTGTCACATCATTTGGTTTTTCATTATTTTAGTTTCTGAACTTCAGTGTGCGTAGAACTGGAAACACTGAAGTAGGCGGCTATATGCGCATCACCCTGTCAGCAAGACTTTGTTCAGTTCCACATACAACACGCCATCTAGTTCCACGGAAGTCTTGCGCCAGCAGCTCGGCTCCTTATAATATGTGGGAGGAAAACAGAGGAAAACATTACAAACGGCACGGAGCATTATAAAAAAAATCATCAGAGTCAGGGAGACTCTCATTCAGTCGACTGTCCGCGAACTGCTCGTCCCATAATAATTTACCAGTTGAGTACATTTTCTCTCGAGTACGCTAGTTAGCAAGCACTAGTAGACAGTGAGCGGAGACATTTTTCGTCTCGTCGGCTTGTTCGCCGAATAAAACTACCCCGAAGCCATACGTCGCAGATAGCTCCATCATTCTTCAAGCTTCACAGAGACTAAGTCTGGGAGGCAAGAATTTCTCTGACCTGCGCGCCTATATTTGTCAAACGACATCAATACAAACTTGTGGCCGAATGCTGACAGCTCTTCAATCCCTGATACTGCGATACAGACTGTTCAAGCCATATTCTGCGACATTTGCTCTCCCGACATCATCCACCTTTGAGGTATTATAAAATCCTGTCTCTGTCTCATCACAAACAGATGGTAGACAAAGCGAGTCAGCTTGTGTCACCACACACACACACACACACAGTCTGCGTCGCAAGTTGTGTGGGTTTCTTCTGTGTATTGCAGTTGTCCATCAAAACATCTCTCTCTGACACTACACATTCTGTAGCGACTTGTTATTGACGCTGGGTGCTTTTGGCTCCGCGGTGAGTGTCCGGTCGAGTAACGTTTGTTTCATTCCTCTACTGAGAAGCGCCCGAACACGTTACTGACAGATTCCAATCCTTGGTGGCTTCGACTTGGTTTTTTGACACCGACAAATGACGTTGAACGATGGATCTGGTCACCCTGGTTTTGCTTCCTCCATCACACACGTCGCCATGCAAACTTGTTACATTATTTCCCTCACCACTCGCCTTAAAATCCTCCTACATTCTCCCTTTCTAACTGCACTACTCCAATCATGTTTTGTTAACCACTGGGCCGTACGCACACATCCACCATTCATACCCGTTTTTTTTTATTGATTTCACTCGTCTCCTCTACTCACACGGCTGCTTAAATATAATCAATCCTGGGTGGACCCCATCCTCAATGACGCAGGCACCTTGTTGGTGATTCAAAGAAGACGTCAATCGCTTTTCTCTGGGGTTTCCGATAGACTTTGCATCACCAAAACAATACGGCCAACGGCAGGCACATCCTGAAGAACCGAGGACAATGAGCCGCTTACACCCTCATAAAAGTCTCTATGATGCCGAAACGCCTGAAGCAATTTATCCTCGCCCAACGCTTCCTTCTTTGCGCTCACAAGTGGGAGAGTACCTTCCCGAGTCATCAACATCATCTCAGCCTGATTTTCACCACTCGTATTACCACCAGAATACCAGGATACCTGATTCCAACTCGGGTTCGAGGAGGTTATCGATTTCTTCATCCTCTTTAGCCTCAGTGAATGCCTCCAGATCTTCTATGATAAGGTCTCCTTCCACTGATGGTCGTCGCTATGGCTCCTCTTCCGCGTTGGATTCACATCAAGCCCTTTTGCCGCCATCCCCTGCTGCTAATGTATCGCCTGGAATAAGTTCTCGGAATTCTTCCTTGACTGCAAGTGGAAACGTTCCACCCGTGGCGACAACTAGATCTACGTGAGCACATCATCAGCCAACAATCGCGTCCATCCGGAACTATTCTTGGCGACTAAACAATTCATTGATAGTTCCAATATTTGAATATATTTGGCGACGCGTACAAACTTTTGACTGAAACTGCTCGTCTCCTTCTTCCATTTCCAGTGTATCAGTTGCATGTACGAATTGCCGCTCAGCTCATCTTGCTTGCTCAGACGGTCGTCCATGTCGTCGTTGCTTACAGACGGGCCGGGCTGCAACATGCATTGATGTCGAGGTAGGTATTTCTCAACGCGCAATCCAGCTCATAAAAGCTAACTCACTGACGCAAGATGTATATATTTTCTCTGGCGCTGAACTTTTGACACAGCCCAAAAAACGTGGCCGCCCTCGCGCGTCTGAACTCACATCTGTTGGTGTCACAACATCGATGATGCAGAATTTATCAACCAATGCCCCGAATTCTCATGCTACTGCTTCTGAAGATCTTGTTATTATCATGAGCACATCGTTGCGATGTGCACGTCTGACCTCATCAGTAGTACAAACCCTGGGACTTGTGAGTAGTTTTCTTTTTTTTTTGTTTTTTACAAGACCAACAATCAATTGCACTCTGGTACTCCTTTGGTCAAATACTGACACGATAATCCTTGTATTTTCAATTTGAAGCCCCTGAAAACTGTGCTTGAGCAACCCTTTTCAAGCTTCATTCATCCGGATGAAAAGCAAGAATATGCAAGATTTTCCATTGGGCTTTTGGCATACCCAGGAGTGACAAGTCGTCCTGTGCCGGTGTCTGCTTCGCGACTGCATCAAGTTTCTATGTCTGAGTTGACAGGTCGACTCTCAGGGGCAGCAGTGCACACTCATATTTTTAGATTACGAGCCACAAATAACAGATGGATACCCTTCAAATTTGAAGGATACCTTGGTTCTGCTTTTGGCGCACACCCTTCAGACCCCGAATCCCTTCGGCACACATACGTAGTTCTTCGACTTTCCTCTTTTGGTCGCATGTCGAAGGGTGGTGACATTCGCAGCCCTTCCTCGACCAACTCCTCCTCCCACAGCATTACGGACACAAGACGAGAGGAATCGGCTGGCATGAGCTATTACGGGCAAGGATCCAGTAGCTCCCGTTCCGCTTCTCGCGCCCGTGACCAAAATCGACAGTCGTTTAGCGGATTTTACGACCCTGCTTACGAAAACTATATTCGACCGCCCTCTCGCTCTGGTTACTTCTAAATTTGAGGCCGGCTGTTTCCCATATCCGAAGCCAACTCTCAGCGTTCTAGGGTGCTTTCCAAGATGTTGAAGAAGTCCTCTGCTCACCGCGGAATGTAACAGCGCTCATATCTAATTCTCGCGACTTATCACTTCCTAAGCAGGGCCTTAACAACTTGCTATGAGCAGAAACAGAAATAAATTTTGTCTAATGTACTTATCTGTTAAGTACTACCCCAGTGACTCTACTGAATTTTTCTGGATCTGCAGCGATCTATTCAGTTTTCAGATAGATAAGCTCCATTAATATACCTGCACAAAACAGAACCTTAGAAATCATTACGGTGAAGAGAAAAATAATAATCTAGTCGGAGTCTTGTTTAAAATTGACATAAATATATCTAATACCTTCTTTCTAATTATTTTGGACCCACAGCTTGATCTAATAGAATTAATTTTCCGAAAAATTGTAGGGGGAAGTTGGGGAATGATAATTACCAAGCCCACAAAAGAATTGAATGTGTTGCCAGATACAATGCCATTTTTGACTGACTTGACGCGATTCCTCTGTTAAACTTGATCGACTTGAAGGCTGGCAAGAGCCAAAATAAGAGGGGGGGAAGGAACATAATCAAATTTCTTCATCTATGCTTGACGCATGGTGTTGGAAATTTTCAATCTTTTTTCTTTTCATTGTAACACACCTTGCAAATTGTAGGGCTTTTCTAAGCGAGCTAATTCTTATGATTCTTCAAATGATTCTCAAACCTTTTGTTGAAAAAAGCTTTGAGAAACAGTAGACTATAATGCATGATTGAAATGCTTTTATCCTTTACTATATAGAATAAAAAAAAAAAAGGTTTTTTGGTCAGAAAGATCAACTTTGTTTAGCTCGTCCTAGTCAATATAGGATGCACTGAAACTAGTTAACAATGGCTCTGATGAATAGATTCAATACAATTGATTTAACTGCCTTGAAAGTATATTAGATCATTTGAGCCCAACAAATTATGACTAGGTTGATTGCATCCCAAATCAACAAGGATAAGCTTAATCAATTTTGGTTTTCTGGAAGTAGTAATGTATTTTTTCTAACAGCTAAGGAAGAAACCATTGGCCTGGTTACTGTAGGGAAACTTGATTCAAATTTTTCTTCTTGTTTGCTTGTGAATATTCATGTTTTGGATGGTTTTGAAATCCCACCCTTTGACTCTGTCCTCTCTTGTATTGTGTCTTACACTCATGTTCTTGTCAAAAGGTTAATATAGTTTCTATTTGTTTCTCTATTTTTTTATTATCTATTCTTTTGTCTGTTTCATTATTATCATCATGAAATTCATTCAGATTTTTCTTTTCTGTTTTAAACTCTCCACTCACACAACTCT
>SMGU01009735.1:0-20155 GCA_004348175.1 Puccinia novopanici
TTTTCTTTTCCTTTGTATTGCCCTGCCAGTGCAACTGGGCAGTTCTTCCAGCTCCAGTGGGTGCAATCTAAACTTCCGATACACCCAGGAAAACCTCGCTCGGCATTGTCACGTAGAATTTTCTTCAAGTCATTTGCGTCTGGCTTCCGGAGGTATTTGTCCTGGTAGAGCTCTAGGATATCTTCTGTAAAGCGGTGGAGGGTTTCGCGACTGTTCAGTTGTATCAGAACTTATAGTTCATTTTCAAACATTGTCAGATTCCATGCCATATGCTAGAATTCTCTGAGCCAATTTGGTCTTCTGTCCAGGTTTGAGTCCCAAAACCTGGAACAACCCTGGTTTAACAGTCCAAAAAACAAAAAAACCAGCAAAATAACAATGTAAAATTAAAATTAAATATATACAAAAATTTCTGCTTTTTGTAAGAAGTCCGGATAAAGCATAACCAGATCCTTTTTCAGTCTGAAGAAAAGAAATTTTGAAACCAAAAAAAATAGTTTCAAGTTGAGATCACTATGAAATTCTTTTGGGAAAAATTAATATTTTTCAAACATTTGTGCACCTTTGTAATGGTTCAAGTTTTTTCTGGGTTCTTGTGTGTTTTTAGGATTTTCCATTTTTCTGTTGGAAAAGAATTCTAGTGCTTCATCCTCTGGATCTGGTTCAAACACCATCCACTGGGTAGCACATTTAAACTGTCCAGATGGCATTGAGGGATAGTTTGGTCATTTTTAGCAGACTTCCAATGTGTCTTCCAGTGGTGAGACCAGTCTAAGGGGCGATTCACCCAGGTTATATCTCCAGAAAATTTGTTTGCCATGCGACATTAGCTAACCTGGCCCCTGAAATGTGGTTAAATAACCTAAAATTTTTGAAAATGAATTCAAATGCTCTCAGACAACAACTCCATCACTTCAAAGACCACCCTAGTTTCCTTGCTGATTTCCTTTAGATCCTGAAACAATCTTCCCCCATACTGTGACCAAAAAATGAGGTTCATTTTGTAGAGCCAGTGTTGAAACCACTTCAGGATCTGGGGGGATGATTACCCCTGGAGAAAGCTCTGCTTGACCATCACAGTATATTTGATGATGATTTCATTGTGATTCATATTCTTAAAATACAATCAAATGAAGAAAAAAACTCATCAAATTCTTACAAATATGCCACCCCACCCTTCTCCACTTTATCTCTTGCCAACTTCTCCAAGTTTCCCTCACAGTAACACTGACAGCAAATTCCCCAATTCTACTCAATATTCCAATCCTTCTCCTCATACCCATCCATCTTCTCCACTTCCCACAACTCCTCCTTGTTGAGGATGACATTCCCAATTTGGCAAACCATTTTGCCCCCTTTCACTTACTCCACTTACGCCACCTCCTCATACCAATTGATGAACCAGTTCACCACTTCCACTCTTACACAGACCCCTGGTTAATCCCTTGGCCTTATCTCATCCCCGGAAGGCTTTTAATTCAGACATGGCTTTACCTCCTTTTGAGTCTACCATGTGATAGTTTGGAAGCCTGTTAACCCCCTTGCCTTTCCATGGACGGTGAAAAAACTTGGCTGGATGAAAAATTGGTTTTGCTTGTACCCCAACTTTTAGAAGATTGTATTTTTTTTTCCCTTATGAGGACCTTGCAGTAAAGTTTGATGAGTTATGAAAAATGAAATTAAAAGACACAGGTTTCTGGATATGTTCTAAATTTTTACCACAACTGAATTTTTGCAACAATGAAACAAGAGTAAGACTTCCCAATTGCAAAAATGGCAATAACTAAGATTTTATTTCTTATATTATAACACTTTTAGTGCTAGATTAAATGAATGTAGTTCTGAGACTATTTGTTTATTTAGAGAGAACAATGAGAAAAAAAAGAGTGAATGTAGTGAGGATTGATGCTTTACCTAAGAGCAGGAGGGACTTCTGCTTCTTGGCTAGGGGACTGATTAGGCTTGGGGTTTAAAGCTGATAGAACTAAAAGTAAAAGATGAATTGAGGGATGGTGTAGCTGGGTTTCTTGGGATATATTGATCTTTAATTTATTTTCAGTTTTCTGTTCATTGTCTGAATTTAATTAGCTGGAAATTTACCTGTCAATCCTGTTTTAAGCTTAGGAGAAGCAGGATTGCAGGGTGCTTGACGTTAATTGATATTTTATGGATGAGATTTCATTGCAGATGACAATTATGATTCATTCATCCTTTTCTATTTTAATCTTGGTTGCTCTGCTAACCTATTAGGCTTCTGACTGATATGATTGACTAAAGTGGTTAAAGGAGTGATGGTTGATCTAATTGGAGTGGATGTGATTTTTTAGCTGGAGCTTTGATAGCCTAGATGAGGAGGTCTTATCTAATCACTCATTTTGTCCTTGGGGAATTCCTGTCTCCTTGTGTTGCATGTAGCTTCCTTTTCCTTGGTCTTGAGACATGCTGCTTGTTTCTGTGGGTGAAACTAAAGAGCACCCAGTCAGGTTAGCAACAGTCTTCTTTCTTGGTATAGACTGTTGATGTTAAAATCTGATCTATGCAGACTGACACCCAAAGATTATAAGTCTTGGACCTGGTAACATGACAAGCAGTGCAAACACACATCAAAGAATTGATCCCAGAAGTTCACAAGCATACATTTGGTAACCATACAGAAATGTTAAATTCAGCCTGAAAAATAAGTTTCTGTAGCCTAGTTGCACAGCCTGCATTCAGGTGACAAAATTCAAATTTTGTTGCACTGACAAAATGAATATTTAATTCAAGTTCCACACTGCAATGGGGATTTTGTCACCTCAACCCGTGGACATTTTTTCAGCTCAATCCTAACAGGTATTAAATGGAGGGAGGCATGGACATGAATACACCGGGGTTCATGTCAGCCAGGGCTGGAATCCCTCCCCCCTGCGCAGCCACACAGAGCCATCATATGCAGACATGGACTTGCCATGAGAGGTGGGAAAGAATTGAGAGTTAGCCCAACTGGTTTCCATGGAAAATTCAGGGGGATACAACTCTCCCTGTACCAGGCTAGACCCGAACTAGAATGCAAGAGGCAAGCCATGCCATCTCAGAAGCATGTGACTGGAGTGGTGTGAGATCAAGCTGCTGGAGGGAATACTTTAGTCTGCCCGTCCCCAAGCATTGGGAGTTGACTGAACCTTCCCCCCAGATTTCCCCTATATCTCCACACTTCAAATTCACCAGCATCTCATCTGTAAAATTGCCTCTCTTAGTGCCTGAGCTCTGCTATCAGCTTCTTTGATTCCGTCAATTAATCTTTTTTTTTCATCCACCTAACCCATTGCCCATGACACAGAGTAGAAGGAAGTTGGGGCCTAGCCTCGTAGACCCCCCTTCCCCTCCTCTAGTGCCAAATTTTTTAAGAGGCTCTGCCCGGGGATTGTACACTTGTGTGGCTTGGGAAGATCCTCCAGGATCTCCAGCCAAAAGCAGCGCTCCCACCCCCCCTCTTTTTATGGCCTGGTGTATACCTGTACAGGGGAGAGCTGATGCCCACTTTGATTGTGTAGTTAGGTGGGTACCTCTTTTCACCTCCCCCAGGTTATTAGACCCATGACCCAAACACTGCAATCAGTAGATCATGCAGCCTCTGTTCTGATCTATTGTGGTGTCAGTCCTGACTTGAGAAATGCACCATGAAACACAGCCGGGGAACCCTGGAGCCCCCCAAAATCTTCTGATCTGTTGATGGAAGCAGGAATGGATACACTGTATGACTCAAAAAGTGGTTGTTACACCCTTTTCTTGCTGAATTTAGAAAGGGATGGATTGAGGAAGCCTCTGATTTTCCAAAATATAAGATAGAACACTCCCAAGCTAGGCTTGAAAGTTATTTAAGTAATGGTTTGTGTCTTTTAGACAACACACTGAGCACTATTGGTGAAGGGATTTATGATTTAACTTAATACAACACTCAAATCTGGGAATAATGACTGTGCAAGTGTTTTTAAATATGTTTAATAAAATGTAATAATAATTCCTTTAATAATTTGATGCAATAGTAACTACATAATATTTAATAACTTGTTCTGGTTTTCCCCCGGAGGGAATGATTGATCTTCTGGGAAAATGAGATGACATGAAATGAGCTGAGAGGAGAGCCTCTTTTATAGACAATTGTGAGATAATTTTGCTGGTGAGACATACAAGTGAGGGATTATTGCTGGTGGGAACAAAAGAGTGCTGTGGACTTATGATTTCATGTTTGAAGGTTTCCTAGTAACCATGCTTGTACTCCACTATGATGTCACTTTAAGCTGTGCAATAGATTGTTCTATTTTTTCCATGCACCCTGGATGCTACCAACACATGTTTATTGCAGCGCAGCTGCTTACCTTCCACCTGTCACCTCCACTTCTGCAATGCAAGGTAATTATCATGTGGAGCTTTTGCCTACCACTGTATTTTCCATGTGACATGCTCTAGTTTCAATGAGGATGCTCCACCATGCATAAAACATATAAAAATAGAAATAAACAACATGAGAGGTTTTATACAAGCATATTTGTGTATTTACATGCTAAATATGAGTGATAAATAAGATTAATATGTGTGAAACCCATGATACATGTATGTAAAGTCAAGAAAATATTATAAAATTAAAAAATTAAAATTTTCTGTCAAAATATATACCACAATGCCTAGGCCTATTTATGCTGATTGCTTCAGGCCAAGTGTGAGGCAGATCAAATGTGATACTCTATGGTGCCTGAAAAAAACAGTTTCTGTGACAAACAGCTGCCATGCGGGTGCCTGACGGGAAGATTTTGCACAACAGTCCTTCAAGGCCTTCAAATGTTACTAAGCTTGGGTGGATATGAGTCCTTGATGGAACTTTATTTTTGCTAGGTGTGTTCTTGCAGCAGCAGTTGACAAATTTTCACACAGGCTTGTGAGGTGAGGTGACAAAATCCGCAGCAGCTGATGACAGAGCTGTGGCGCTGAACAAAAATTGAATATCCATTTGTCAGCGCGATGAAATTTGAATTTTGTCACCTGAATGCAGGCTGTGTTGGTTAAAGGCAGCACTCTAGCATGTGTCTCAGTTATACTGAGGTCGTGAGTTTGAATCTCACCAGACACAACTACATTTTATATTCTAACATAGACAGCATCTGCTGCTTACCTGAGATTTCTCCAGGTGATGAAACCTTGTAGCAAATCTTCTTCTGTGTCTCAGATTCCATGGGAATCTTACACAAACAAGGCCCCCAATCTATCAAAAGCAAACCCATACAGCAGGTAAACTGAGAGCCTTTCTCCTGTTGTGTTGGGTACTTGGTTTCACTATGGAAAACTTTGATAACACAAGAATTATTCTCCTCAACTCTGATGACTGAAACCCAGAAAAAAATTCTGAATATTCTTCCTTGAGTGATTCTTGAAGTGTGTCTTGACTCCTGATTCCCACATTCTGTCTATTTAGATAGATAGCTTGATACAAAAAACCCTGTGATCCCCCAACCACAACTTCACTCCTCCCCCTTCACCTCTCTTCCCACTCTTTTCTCCACCCCACTCCCCCACTGCCATTAATTTCTTCTCCCTGCTAAACCACCCCAATTCAGCCATCATGTGTCCACCTAACTCCCCAGGCCCCTTTCTTACTAATTGCAAGATCCCTTGGGCACTCATCCTGGTCTGGTTTGCCCCCACAGTGCCCTCCAAAGCAACACTCATCTTCCCAACTCTCCTGTGGTGCCCCAAGCCCCCAAACTCTCATAGTGATCACCATCACTTTTCCGCCTGTACTTTTTCCACTGCTGACAAAAGCAACTGCATGGTTCCTCTCAGGCAAAAGAAAAGATCTGAAATTAATTTTTTTTTGTTTTTTGAACCGCCTCAGATTTCCATTTACGCAACACCCTCAGCATCTCAGGGTTGAACCCCTACTGCTGAGACTTTTTGCTGCCGCCTTGCCTATAAAGACTCCACAATGTAGTATGCTGTCTATCTTTCTCATCTGTTGATTCATTTATATTCTTCCATGATGATTAGCTTTTGTTTCCGCGATTGAAGAGTTATTGATTAGAGAAGAATCCATGTATAATATATAGATAAATAAAAAAGGGGGCTTTTGACGAACTCAACAATGACAATGATATTATTTTAAAATATATATATTTTATTAAAACAACACATGTATTATTCAGGAAAATAAAGTGAAGTAAACTCTTGGATCAGTATCAAGGATGAGGAATTTTGTTCTGAAAAAGGATAATATTAAAATATTTGGTGTATAGGCCAAAAGCTTGCAGGTTAACTTGTATAACAAAGTTATTCAGTGTCTTTTAATTCAATTTTAGATAGCAGTACCATGATAAACTCTAACACTGCCATGATAAGCCTGAGGATGTCCATGATCGGAGACATAATTATGGTTGAGGCTATCATAATTTTGAACGTGCGATTCTGGTTGATACCTGAGTTCTGGTTGAATTTTTTTGATGTGGATGGGTGGCGGTGTTTCAGGAAAGCTAGACTTTGCTTTGCTCATGCCCTTCCGAAAGGATGCGGATGAGAAGATTTTGAAAGCTTCTGAAAAATCGAGTTTGATCATTTGAGTCATATTATTCTCTTTTCCATTTCTTGAGCGCGTGTATCTCGTGCTGGGGGTACCGAGCATGTTTGACCAACTTTGTTCACACGTGGTAAGAGGTACTTGAAACGCCAGGGGGTGATTGTTCATTGTTCCTGGGGATTGAAACGGAAAGGTTGTGCTATGACTGAGGCGAGGTGCTGTTGATTGCATTTGGCCATTGAGAATAGAGCCGGGATAAACAGAGGCTCGGCTATTCCTGCGATTCAATGTGTAGAGAAAAGTGACTGCATATGTGGGAGTTGCTAGCAGTCTTAGGGCCGTGAAGATGCCTGTGGCTTTGGGAAGTTGCGGGTCAAATTCAGTGCCGTGCATCGCAAGCACGAGGATTAGGAGTGAAAACATCAGGATGGCAGTGAGCGAAAACGATGTCAATATGGTAGTTAGAAGTCGGCTGAGTAGTGGGGCTTGTGGTTGTTGGACGACCCATGCATTATTGGAATGATGGAGGCGCGAGGATGGTGCCGGTAAGCTGGTAGTGCCTAGTGGAGGTGTAGGTACGGCTTTCCGGAGACAGGCCAAGAGCGTTAGTGCAATGCTCAAGTCTAATAACAATGAGCAGCTAATAAAAATCAATTGGGGTTGCAAGTCAGGCTACAGGAACTATCAAGCAGTATCTTGCTGGTTATACGCACATGAGCCACAGGAAAGTCATCTTCGGGCAAAGTGTCTATGTGGATTGGGATTGAATCAGCTCACTCTTTTTAAAAAAAGATCGAGATCAAGTAGAACTTACGGCACCATCGGACCAGTCATTGGGTGTTAAACCAAGAATTGCTCTGAAGAAAACACTTAAAAAGATCACCGCCATGAGCAACCCATACCACACTATCAATGCTTTCTTTTTGGTTGCTACCGAATAGGCAGAGCTAGAGGCGAAGGCAGGGTGCCAATATTTAGCTGGTTTTGATTAAGTCATAATTTGTACACTTTCATGAGCGCACTTAGCAAAATAGGCACTGCAGATGAGTTGGCAAATTCTAAAATGTCGGAATACATTGTACCTATCAATTTTTTTTCTCCCTTATGGTTTGAGCGCAAAACTGGACTTGAAGCTTACCCGCATATCAGAGCCACCGCGTCATCTTGCCAAGGAATATCACCAAAACCTGTTTGCGCAAGAAAAATTAATTTAAGTTTTTCTGCGCTTCAATCCAGAAAAAAGAAAAGGATATTACCCCCTGGTGGTGTTACATTCTTCACTAACCGGACATAGGTCAACTGAACAATTGGATGTTTGAATTTGGGGAAATAAGATTCAAGTGATCAAAATGTAAGGTTGATTCTGGCTTATTTCTAATTTGAAATTGTCTTCTTCACTTACATCCATTGCTAAAAGGAGGCCGAGGATGGTGGTTGCAACAACCACAATCACAGATACTCGAATTCGCGTGGCGTCCTGAGGGAATTGTTGAAAATACTCAATAGCCAATGCGCAACAAATCCCTGTCACTAGTGCACTGTGTATCACGCACAAGCAATCAAATTAGAAAAAAAAGCAAGGAAGCAGTTATTAAAAAAAGCCATTATGGCAGGAAAATTGTTGGGTGTGGTAAGCATCTTCCACAGCATGGAATTCTTCGCAGACAAAACTAACGAAATAGGTGTACCGACCGCGTAGGCCGCTCCCCACGCGCCGCCGACCTCGGATGGGTTGGCACCACGGATCCTACAACTTTCGGCAGGAGTGACCATGATGCAATTTGTCGAGACTACAAGAAAGCAATTCCCCCGCGCCCAGGTCTGGTTTCAGGGTCTCGATCAGTTTCAGAAAGGAAAAAAAAAGAAAGTTTGGCTGACTGCTTTGCCTGAGTTGTCTTAACGGGTCTCCACTCAGATGGTCAAGAAGGGCAGGCAGGAGTGAGGCCTGACATCAGGGGTTTAAAAATTCAATTCCGAGGGAGCCGGTGCAAAATAGAATGATAAAAATTGTGGTGCGTGTAGAAAATTTCTTCTAATGTTCCTTCCCTTGGGACTGATGTTATGATTTTTTGGGTTTTTTTTCGTGGGAGGGTTTCACCTCGCGTCGAATGTTGGCAAGTTGCCAACTGGAGCTTTTCTGAAGGCCGCGGCGAGGCAGAGAGAGTTTAAACCGGGTACGATTGAGCAGATGGAAGCTGTATTTTTGGAAAAAGGATGCCGTCTCTTGGTAATGAGTAGATCTGAAGATGGATAAAATACCAAGTAGCACAGAGTATTCAGATTCTAACTTGAGGATATTTAAGGACTTTGGAATTGGGATGAATGGATGGAATATATTTTAATTGCTGCCGCGAATTGCGACGGCTTACTTGTAAAATCAATAAACAAAATCAAGGGTTTCAAATCACTAACCTTCGAAGGGCGTGTTGAGCGTTCAGCGATGCTCGAAGCATCCGAATGTGCTGCGGCCCTTATTGAAATTTGAACGGACTACGGCAATACCAGGTTTATTTGCCACATAGAGGGAAACGAGCGAGTGCGACTGAGCAAGTCTCAAACAAAAGCGGGGCGCCTGATCAGGCAAGATCTTTGACGCGAGGATTGCCGGTCAATCAGTGGGGCTGGCTGAGTAGTGATATCATTCTTAATCGAAAGTAGTGGGTGCAGTTCTTCGGAGAGACTGGATCACAACATAAATTCCTGTACTTCATAGAAATACATCACGTGTAAGCTTGCTTAAACCTCCGGGTATTTGAGAGGAGTGTCAATGAGCTGGCGGCATTCAACAGAAAAAAAAAATAGCGAACAGCAGGAGACGCTCAAACATGTCTGGAAACTAGTATGGCCCTCTGCAATGAATGCTGTGGGTGGTGGGACCATGAGAAGGCGGTATGTATTGCCGACGAAGTTCTAGCCTCTGAGTTAAGTGGATTTTTTGACAAGGCATGTTTCAGAACCTGAACGTTATTCAGGTTGCTTGTCACTGGCTCGGCTCTCTAGGGTTACATATCAATGTAGCTAGTTGTTTCTTTTGAATAATATAAAGATGTATGTATGAACGTCAAGCGGTACACGATCTGAAGGTGGATAAATCACGCGCAAGGAATTAGGTCCACCAGTCTGTACACGCCTGTGGACGATGGGCCAGGTCTGGCGTTCGGGTACTACTCCAAAAACCCATTTTCGCCCAGCTCATGCTGATGGACGGCCCTACAATCAGCAGGTACCACAGGACTACGAGTTTTATGTGGGATCGGCTGAGTAAGTTATCGCAACAATAGGGAATAAAAAGTGCGATGCGAAATCTGTAGTTTGCGAGGCAACTAGGCTAGAGAAAGACTTCGCGCCCGGGAGCCGTGTATATACAGTCCGCTGATTACTCCTTGTCAAACAAGGTCTTCAGTGGCCGCACAAGTCCGATTCCTAGAGAATAATTTCTCCCCGTTCTTGAAGAGCTCGTCCTGCAAGGGGGGAGCGGGCGTAATTACGGACAGATGGCGAACGTCCACGTTCACCATTGCCTTCTGTTACTCCTCTGGTAGCATTAAGCCCGAAAGACAATTCACGTGACTACTGGTTTCAGCCCAGTAAGCATGAGTTACGTGCGTGTGGTTTGAATAAGGCCAAGGAGAGTCAGTGATGGCAAAAGCTTGGGATTAGCAGTAAGCGACTCGTAAGTCTTACTCTGCCGTCTTGCCGTTTGGTTGTCAGAAAACAAGTTACCTCCGACCGAGTTGAGAATGCTTGATACATCGGCCCTAATACCCTCTCGAACCATTAAGTTTCCCCCCCACGAAGTGGAATGTGGGTTGACCGGAGTCAAATATAAAGAGGCTGGCTCATGGGATTACATATTTATTTCCATCCAAGATTCCATGGAAGATGTTTCAGGATTAAACTTGATTGCCTTGGATGATAGGTGCAGCGCAGTCTCCGCAACTATCATCTGACAGCTTTCCAGCTCTTTCCTCATTTCCCTTCATCATGGCGACATAGGCGGAGACGCGCAGTTTGTACAGGTATTGAATGTATTTCAATCGCCCGCTACTCGAGCTGAATCAACAAAAAGTCCTCACCAGGCCTTGTAGTGCATTACGCTAGCTTGCAACACGCCCACCGCGGTACCGAATCTTGGAGGATGAGCAAGTTCGTGGTGGCAGCCCAGCTATCGAGCATGTTTTGTGTCATCATGGGGTTCATGTAAACCCCGAGAGGAACGAAAGGCTAGTCTGGAAGGAACAAACAACGAAGATCCACAGGGCGGACTTGACAAAAAAATTTATCCCATACTTTTGGACAAAAAAATTTATCCCATGCTTCTGGACAAAGATGTCCAGCTTAGGACGTTAGGAATTCGCCCGAAAATGCATTAAGGGAGAAAGATTTGAGAAGACTTTGCCATTGATAAGTTATATCTGTCTTGAGGAAGAAGCTTGTTCCTGCTATGGCTAGAAGTCTTAGGAAAGAACCCTCCACCAAAACTTCAAAAGAGCTGAAATTGAGAGAAACTCTGCATCAAACTTGGGTTAATCTCAAGCCATCTGCATCCTATGTTGTATTGGAGTACTACTTTGATTCCCAGGGCAGATTGATTAGGGGGGTTCACAATAAACTTTTGCAAGAAAAGTGTTGACACCACCCAGGAAGCTTACACAGGTGTTGCACATAAGTGCAGCACCAAAAATTTAAACTTGTCAAGAAACACACCATGAGAAAAAAAACATTTGGAAACAGTCTTGCGCACACCCACAAACACAGCCCCCACAACAATGCAGAAATTCAGCGAACATCAATCTCTGATACGGGATGTCTTTATCAATTTTGTTTTTCTGGATTTTGAAGACACTGACAACCTCCTGGACACCCATCTCAACATACCTTCCATCCCCAGTTTAGGAATGTGCTGAGTTGGAAACTCCTGTTGCATTTGGGTTCCAATGACTGATATTGTGATTATTGATTTAAGTCAAAAGTTTTGGGGGGTGTGGTGATGAGTTGTGGAGTGGTGTCAGCGGTGGGTTACTCCAAGGTGGATGAGAATCCACTCGATGGAAATTTACTGAGTCCTCCAGTGGCTCCAAGTCATAGATGGGTTCTAATCTGATCCAAGGTGTTCACGCCCGGCCGCTGATAAGTTTTGAGATCTTAAGGATTGAGGTTCCTTACAGTGATTTGTTGATGTGAGAGGAGTCAAGCTAGCTTGGAGTAGTGATTTGTAGATGTATCTTCAAGCTCAAGAGGAATGGTATAATGAAAAAGGTGGTTTTATTTATATCATCTCTTCTGAAAACCTAGGGAGTAATAGAGTTTGAGGAGTACATCTTATATATGCTATCTACAACAAGTGACTAGATATAAGCATATATGAAAGATGCTAATAATAAATTAGGGAAAAGGGGAAAATAAAAGGGGCGCGCTAAATTGACGCATCCACGCCCTAAAAAGGCGTGGATACGGGTTGACGCCTTAAATGGGGGCGTCAACTCTGATTCATGCCAAATTTAGGCATGAATCACAGTTGACGCCCCTCAATTGAGGCCTCAGCATCAGTTGACGCCTTAAACATGGGGCGTCAACTGTTATTCACGCCCCATGGCCCCTACACAGGGGCTGAAAAGTCCTCAGCGCCCTCTCTAAGAGGGCGTTGAGGGCTATTGACGCCTAATTGAGGGGCGTGAATGGAAATTCACGCCCCTCACTTGATCACAGAGGCATGGACAGCCATCCATGCCTCATTTGAGGGCGTGGATGACCACCCACGCCTCATTTAAAGGCGTGGATAACTGTCCATGCCCTCACTGCTGCACAATGAGTGCGTGGATAGACATGAAAAATTTAAAAAGAAAAAAAGAATAAGAAAATTAAATAAGAGATCATTAAAAAACTCAAAATAAAATAAATTGAAAAGAAAATAACATAAGATTTCATAAAAAAAAATCATCACATGTTTTTGCCATGTAAAAGAAAATAAAAATAAAATCACAACTATTTGCTGGACTGGAGATCCTGGTTGTAAATTGAGAAGTTTTCTTTAAGCTCTGTCCTCCAACCCCGTGTGACTTGAGAGGCATATTTGGTGGATCCAATGACGGGTGGGATGGGTGTTTTTGATCCATTTGTTGCCTTCAAAAGCACCAAGACCCAGTGATTTCCGTTGACGTGCATTAAGTGTATGGGATCCTTGCATGATTTTTCATCTTCAACGGAGGTTGTGGTGGGAATAAAGGTGAGAGATTCCTCCAAGGAGAGAAAAACAACTGGCCTGTGGAAATTATTGGCAATGGCTTGCCCATGATCCATCTTGCTGAGCCATTTTGAAGCAGGTATCTTGTCGTTGATTTTGGTGACCTTGAGGTGAGTGATGATGGTCTTGACAGTTGATTCACCGCCAAGTGTCTTTGAATAAGATGCCACGTTGCTCGTAATTTCTTTGGCCAATTCACGCCAGACCCTGAACCAACCGGTTTCGCCATATTCCAGTGCTGCCGCAATACACCTGAAGCCACAATTTCCATCGCCGGCTGAGTTGAATATATCGTAGACGTACTTCTTGAAAACTACAGGAATCTGAGAAGCATACAGGGACTTTGAAAGGAATCATTAGAAGATTATTTTGAAAGAAATGAAGGAGAAAAAGGGAAACTTACCACCCGGAATGCCTCTAATTTTTTTCCTTCACTGGGACCTTCTGCAATGTTTGTTTTGATATCCTCGTCTTTATTTTTATGTTTGTCTTCATCGTCAACGCCAAGATCCATACTAACGTCGTCGTCGTCCTGTTCGTCCTCCTCACTGCTTGAGTTGCCTTCATCTTCATCAGACTGCTTCATTTTTTTCCTTGAAGTTGATTGACTGGTGGTGAATTTCCTCTTCTTCTCTTCAGCGGCCAGTTTAATTTTTTTCCTTTTGTGATTGAGCTTCAACAATTTCGTGAGATGATGGGGCATGTTTGGTTGAATTTGAGGTGCCTTTCTTGTGTGCAGGGCATCCCTTGGTCTTCTCCTTGACTTGTGGCGCCTGAACCTTCGTAGCAACATGAGTACCAGCCAAGATTTGATGGAATTGTTCGAAAATTTGAGGGAGCCGCGTCTGAGGTTCTTCGTCCAGAAGCAAGTGGAGGCGGGCAACTTCGTCCTTCAATTCAAATGTAGGTGTTTCGTCCTGAGCCTGAAATGACCAAGAAATAAAATTTTAAGACCTCTAAACAAAATAAAACATCCAAAAAAAAAAATAGGACTTACAGAGCACTCCGGGTTGTAATCCAAACGCCATTGAGGATGGAAATATTCTGCCTCCAAGTCACCATGTTCCTCGAGTAATTGGCCAATCATGTGAGAGCAAGGAATTCCAGAACCTTCGTAGAATGTCCATGAGCATGGTTCCGTCAAATCCTTCTTCTCCAAAATTTTGAATTGCTTCTGGGCTTCAAGTATTGCATGCTTGGAAATTTTTGGAGGGAGGCGGAAGAAGCTGCGCGGAATATTTTTCAAAGTCTTGATGGAGTCCTTCCCAATGCCTTCATGAATGTGGGCGATTTGGTGATCAACAGCATGACAGAGGGATTTCCAGACAGATAGGAGGTCGCCGGAGGATGTGGAAATGAAGATCTTGATGAAAGCATGGCCAGATTTGACACGTGAGGTGTTTAAATTCCTAAGATGAGGGAAATGGCTGGCCAAGG
The DNA here is from genome assembly GCA_004348175.1 of Puccinia novopanici. Taxonomy (NCBI): domain Eukaryota; kingdom Fungi; phylum Basidiomycota; class Pucciniomycetes; order Pucciniales; family Pucciniaceae; genus Puccinia; species Puccinia novopanici. The sequence goes on from SMGU01009735.1 coordinate 14,226, forward strand.
CGACGACAAAGCTTTCCTTTACTGGCAAAATTGAATTTTCAAGATATTCTAGAACTGCCGGGCGCTTGGAAAGATGTTGTTTGAGTTCAGAGAGATTTTCTTCAAAGGAGTCCACGGTTTTGGAGTGAGTTGTGTTGTTCCAGATCTTCATGAAGTAATCCCAAGCCGTCAAATCACCAGGAGGAAAGTGCTTCTTGCAGTTAGTGGTGATGTTCTTGTTGATATGCCAAGCGCAGAGGTGGGTCTTTGAGTCAGGAAAAACAGTGGATAGAGTGTTGCGTAAGGCGGTTTCGCGGTCAGTGATAAAGACTTTGGGTACCCTTTCAGCGCGCCAGACGTGGTTGAGGAGATTGTTGACAGCCCAGAGATAACCTTCTTCATTTTCGTACATAAGGAAGCAGAAAGCAATTGAAAAAGACCTGTTTGTCGCAGTTTGGCCAATTACGTGAAGGAGAGGAAGCTTGTAGCGGTTGGTTTTGTAAGTTGCGTCAAGAAGGGCCACGTGATGATTAATTCGAGCTAGATGAATTGATCCTGGATGCGCAAAAAAAAGCTGTTGAATGGCCCCAGACGCGTCGACGGCTACATCCCAAACCCAGTTGCTTTCTTTGAGGAATCCTAGAAGTGCTTCAATTGGAGATCTGCCAAGGAGTTCTTGTTGTCTGATTTTGTTGATGGTATTGTTGATGGTTCTGTTGACAGCCAAGGTACCACTGTCTGACTCGCGGAGCTGGAGAAGAATTTGAGAAGGCTTGACATTGGATTTTGTGAGGCGGCGGACTTCTTCAACTTGTGAGGGGGCTAGTTGTCAATGAGAAGGGTGAGCTGAAGGACAATGAGAAGCTGAGTGGTTGTGGTGTCCATCAATGACGGCGAGGGACCAGTATAGATCGGTGCAAGACTTGGCTTTAGAGGTTGAGCCTCTGACTTTGAAGGGGCAATCACACTTGCGGGTGGAGCTGTCACGTTTCACTAGATTTTCGAGTTTCCCGCTGTAAGAACCACCACGATCACAATGAATATAGACGTTCTTCCCGGCATGAGAGCTTCCTTTGCTGATCCCGTACCCATGATTCCTGGCCCACAAACGTACGAATTCCACGAGATTGCCCACGTTTTGGAATCTCTTGCAAGGTGGCGGGTCCATAGGTGCTACACAGTTAAGAAAGGATTGGATGAGTACATAAATAAAATAAATTTTTTTAAAAAAAAGCAAAAGGGGGGCATTGGACCAAATAAAACACTCACTGCCAATGCTGTAGTCAAAATCCTTGACGTTGGTGACCAAATCATTGATGCCAGAAGCTGTGGTTGATCCAGCGTGGACAGAGACCTCCATTTTGACTGCTTGGGACCCCTCAGATGGTTTGTAGCTTGTTTCTTGATGGCTGTTGTCTTCCTCTGATGAGGAATTGTGTTCACTGGAGTTGTCCTTGACACAGTCTTCTGGGTGAGTGCTGAGCGGTCCATTGGCAGTTAAAGGCAAGCAAGGATCCAACGGCACCACGGGTTCCACCAACAACGACAAAGAATCCACGACCAATGATGTATCACCAACGACAACGGGTTTTGTCCAGCGGAAAGAAGTGCAGCGATTTGAGCCACTAACTCCTGCGAAACGGGCACAACGGGCTTAACCTGGTTGCTAGAAGACATCTACAAGGAAATAAAGCCAAAAAAAAAAAGCGTCAATATTGATGGAATAATGAGCAAAAAGGGCCAAAAAAGAGGTGGGAAGGACAGAGGAAAAAATGTCAGAAAGAGAAAAAAAAAAAGTCAGTCAGAGTGAGAAAAAAACAAAAAAAAAAGTTTGAATTAATCTACTCACCTTGATTTTGTGTTTGTGTTTTTTTTTGTTGTGTTGTGGTGTTTTGTGTTGTCCGTGGTGTGTTGTGTTGTGTGTTTTCTGTGTGTTTTGGTGTGTTTGGGCGGGTTTGGACTGAGATGGATGTTAATGGCAGAAAATTGCTGACATGAGACGTGCGGGCGTGGATGAACTTTGAGGATTGAGCCCACGCCCCCGCAGAAACCCCAAAATTAGGCGCGCACGCGCTCATCCACACCTTTTTTTTAGGCGTGGATGATTATTCACGCCTCTCCACGCCCAAAAAAAAGGCGTGGACGTCTGCGGACGCCCTCTTTTAGGGCGTCCGCAGGCGCGCACGGGGGCGCGCGCGCTCATCCACACCTTTTTTTTAGGCGTGGATGATTATTCACGCCTCTCCACGCCCAAAAAAAAGGCGTGGATGTCTGCGGACGCCCTAAAAGAGGGCGTCCGCAGGCTTCCACACCCTGTTTTTGGGCGTGGGGGGCGTGGTCATGCATCCACGCCCAACAAAAAGGTGTGGACAAAGTATTCACGCCTTGTTTTTGCGCGTCGAGAGGCGCCAACAGTCACCCACGCCCAATTAAAAGGCGTGGATGACTGCTGACGCCTGTTTATGTGGGCGTCAGCAGCCACTGACGCCCCTTTGGGGCCTGTTGACACCCCAAAAGCGGCTTCAACTTATGTCCACGCCCTTAATGAGGGTGTGAATCATGGTTGACGCCCCCATTTAGGGCGACAACTTGTATCCACACCTTTTTAGATGTGGATGTGTCATTTTAGGGGCGTCAATTTAGCGCGCCCCAAATAAAATGAATGTGAGAGGATAAAATATGCAGATGGAGAGTTACAAACTATGTTGGCCAGTTAAGGGGTAACTGGTTTGAAGTAGCCAGCTGACAAGTGGTGTTGGGGGGTGTGGTGATGAGTTGTAGAGTTGAGGAGTTAGGGAGGTTTTTTATGTGGGTTTTATCGTGCTTTTTGATGGGGCGAGATGCCACAAAAGGTGACTTGCGGTGATTTCTTGCCTAAAATTTAAGCTATAACTTGCACAAGAAATGTCACAGATGGGAAAGGTGTTTTATGCACGCAAGAAGCGGAAAAGTTTATTGTGAACCCCCCTATTGAGTGCATTTAAGTTAATATGGGATGAAAACAGTTGGAGCTTGGAGGAAACATATGCTGCTTATCCTAACTCAACATCATCCTACATCATTTCTCATCATCCCAACCCTCATGTGTGTTGTGCAAGTCCCAAACTTACTCTCTGCCTGTCTTGTTCCTCAATCAACTTGGAGACCAGAACAAGCTTGTGCCAAGCTGCCCCTGCATCATGGTTCTATTTGACAGATTCACTTGAGTTCTCATAAAAGAGGAAATATTTAATATTTGTTGAGGTTAGCTGATTTAGTACCAATCCAAGGTACCTAGCTTGTATTACATGAGACCAGTTGACTTCAACCAATACTAAAGAGGTTGTTTTAATCCTGGATAAACTAGGATGCACTCAACCAAGCCAGTTTGTCTGGCTTTGAAATTTAGTGCAGAGTTGATTCAGGATTATTGCATATTAACCAGTTTTGCTGTGCAGAAAATTCAAAGAATGATTGCAAGAGATTGATTGCAATCACCACAGTGTCATATCCAAATCACTAGGACTGGCTGTATATATATCCAGGGACTTTGCTATTATATTAAATGGACTGATTTTAACCAATCTTAAATTGTTTGGATGGATCCCATGAAATTTACTGAGATAAGTTCAACTACTTTAAGCTTGATGGAACTTAAAAATTCAATCTGCTGAGTGAGGAAGAATTGAAATGAGGAAGCACATATTTATTTTTATGGAGAGCTCTTTAACTTCAGAAACTGTAGTGTCTCAAGAGGAGTCAAGTAAATCTTTTCTTTGCACTTCCAAAAAACCTAACTTGGTTGAGCACATCCTAGCTAATCTGGGGTCAACCTATTTGATATTTACTCAGCTAAATTGATTGAATGTAGATTTGTTGATGTAAATAAACATGTATTGAGATGACTCCTGAAATGATAAGAAAGACAACGACTTAGTTTTTGTACTAAGTAACAGACCACCTTATTTGACACACCTGAGCGAGATGAACTAAGAGAGTTGAACAATGAGCTAAGGAAAAAGATGGCTGTGATGAAAAGAGAATATAACTTACTATGTCAGAACTCCCAGTCACTTTTGAGGAGAATAAAGTGATGGGGAGAAACTGAAATAGCTGGCCGAAGAGGGCATCTTTTATAATGAAATGAAAAATGAAGCGACAATAGAATGAAATACAATGAAAATGAAATGACATCATGATGAATTTTTCCGTGGCTGATTATTGATGAGCCTTGTCCTTCTGATTGATTTCCGTTCCTGATTTTGTTGATTCTCATTTGAATGAGCATAACACATTACAACAACAGTTGAAACCTGAACTGTTGAGCTATCTCATGCTTTTTCTTCCTTTCATTTCACTAACTCATCTGTTTCTATGTGTGCTCCAAGCCTGTCACCCACCTTTTGTCACATGTGGAATCTTTGCTGTAGAGGCCATGGCAGGAATCCTTTCTCATCCTTCCATGGTCATCCAACACTCAGCTCACCTGCATTGTGTTCTTTGTCCCAGCTCTCATCATGAAATTCTGATGAGAAGTTAAACCAAAGAAATATGAAAAACAAGGATTACATTCGAGGAAATTGAGACATGAAGTCTAACACAAATGGCTCAGAGGGAGGCTTGGAAAAGGAAGTAAAGGAACTAATGGTTTGATTTTCTTTTTCTTTTTTCATACTAAATAGAAATATGTTAGATAAAACTGATCACTAGAATAAAAGTGATTTAAAAATAAATAGGTCCATAAGAACCTTATTGATTACTTTATTCTAGTTTTTTTGTTAGTATTTTTTAGTTTTGGCTGTTTTTATCTTTCTCTGAAAGGTTTTGCCATTTTTGGTCCATTTCATTTCATTTATTCTATTTAATTTTATTTCATTAATTATATTTCTAAGTATTATTCTATTTAATTTTATTTCATTAATTATATTTCTAAGTATTATTCCATGTATAATGCTAGAATTATAGAGCTACTTATAACAAAATGAACAAAACAAATATGTTTAATAATATCTTATAATTTTGTAACTTGCTTTAATACCTCATAAGATACACTATGAGCTCTTAATTGCATCAAGCAGTGCTCAAATCATGTGGAATATCCTTACATGTGGTAACAATGAATTAATGTCGCACATTATATACCACTGGGTTGCACCCAGAGCAACGGTGGGCCAGCTACGCTACCCGTAGCGTTAGCTTATTAAGCTACGCTACATTAAAGCTACCGTTAGCGCCAAATTTTGACAACTAACGCTACAGGATTTTGAAAAAAAAGAAATGTAGCTTTAGCGTAGCGTTAGTTGTCCTCCCAAAAGAACAACTAAAGCTAACCAGATTTCTCGTTAGCGGTGTTGTAGCGGTGTTAGTTGTCAAAAAAGCTACGCTAACAAGTAGCGTAGCTTTTGAATCAGCTACGCTAACCTGTAGCGTAGCTTGTTTCTCAGCTACGCTAACCTGTAGCGTAGCTTGTGCATCAGCTACGCTAACCTGTAGCGTAGCTTGTGCATCAGCTACGCTAACCTGTAGCGTAGCTTGTGCATCAGCTACGCTAACCTGTAGCGTAGCTTGTGCATCAGCTACGCTAACCTGTAGCGTAGCTTGTGCATCAGCTACGCTAACCTGTAGCGTAGCTTGTTTCTCAGCTACGCTAACCTGTAGCGTAGCTTGTGCATCAGCTACGCTAACCTGTAGCGTGGCTGTGCATCAGCTACGCTAACCTGTAGCGTAGCTTGTGCATCAGCTACGCTAACCTGTAGCGTAGCTTGTGCATCAGCTACGCTAACCTGTAGCGTAGCTTGTGCATCAGCTACGCTAACCTGTAGCGTAGCTTGTGCATCAGCTACGCTAACCTGTAGCGTAGCTTGTGCATCAGCTACGCTAACCTGTAAAGTGACTGTACCAGTTATATTGCCAACATTCAGAACATTGATTTTGGAAACTCAAACATCAAAAAAAAAAGGATGTTAAATTTT
>SMGU01009742.1:0-16550 GCA_004348175.1 Puccinia novopanici
CTCTAAAATATTCCACTTCCATCAGTTTCAACTATTCTGAATATCTTTTATCCTTTTATCATCCACTCACCTTTTTCCACTCTAACAAGTTGTTGTAACATCCATATAAAGAGAAGTTGATCTAAGTCTGATTAGAGACTACTACACATAGTTTTCTCTATAACATTAGTTTGCCACAATAAATAAAATTTTGTTGTGTTAGCTCTTGTGTAGTACATAGAGGGGCAGGTCTTTCAAACCACCCGTACCAGTTGTAATACTTCATAAATCTTTGAAATATCACTTCTGTTATTTCCCCCTCAAAGGACTGCCACCCATCCCAAAAGGAGTTCTCACACCGCAACCCCCCAGACGTTGGCCTGCTGGTTGACAGGGGTCGCGGAACTAATTCTTCATCATAATAGTGGGTCGCAGGTTGAATTTTTCAAATTCGACCCGCAACCGGTTGACCCTCCAATTCCATCAGGGAATTGGAGGGTTGCAAAAATAATCCACCCTCCCCAAAAGGGGGGTGGGTTGCGCAACAAAAAAAAAAAAAGAAAGAGAGGGTCACGGAACAAAAAACCCTGTCAACCCTGAAAGCCACCCTGTAAAACCCGAAACCCCTGGGGGTCGCGCGTTGAAAATGAGTTTCCACCCCAGGTGCAGGGAAACTCAGAATTTCTGAATTCAACTTATACCTCACCACCGCCACACCAACCAACTAAACCACACCAAAACCACCAACCACCAAACAACATCACCCCACAACCACCGCCCATCCAAAAAAAAACCTCTGAAACTCACCGAAATCATCAAAATCCCAACCAAAAAACCCCCAAAAATCAAGAAAAATGAACCCAAAGTCAACTCAAGCCTCCTCAGACCCCCGAACCCCATGTTAATCAACTAGCAAGTATCAAAAAAAGCTCCAATAAATCAACCAACATCTCAGTGACACCTACAGCAGCCCCAAAAACTCTGAAGATGAAGATTACAACAGCCCAAACCCCTCTGAACATGAAGAAGATGAAGCAGAAGAACAAGTTGAAGATATCAAAAATTCTGAACCTCTATTGCTGGATGACAGAAACGGTGACCAAATGTATCACTTGGCTGCTCCAATCGACTGCGAGTAACCATCAAAGGAGGCCATGCTCTTGTCAATCAAGGCATTTGCGCAGACACACAGCTATGTCATTGTTATTTGTTGTTCGGACAAGGACAAGAGAATTGTATTCAAATGTGACTGGTATGATTATCTCATTATAATTATGACTTTCTTTGTCTCATTCTATCAGACCACTGATTTTTTTTTTGTAGGGGTGGACATAAGGAAGACAACAAACGCAAGGGAGAACCACGTGATCAATCAAAGTTCTCTAGACTCATTGGTTGCCCTTGGGCTGCACATGCAAACTTTGACAAACAAAAGGAGCAATGTAATTTTTTTATGAACTGGAGCCAGCACAACCATTTGCCTTCCGAAGGTCCTTGAGCTCACATTGAAAACTGCCGTCTCACCCCAGCTCAGTATGAAAGAGTGAAGAACATGGCAGATTCCGGTCTGAAACTCACCAACATCCTACAAATCCTGAGAACAAACAAAGAAGATTCTTTGGAAAGTAATCTCGCCACCATCAACACTATTTATGCTGCAAAAAGAAGAGTCAAACATGAATCAATTCAAAGTCTCAGTCTGCTTGTCCAACTCAAATATAATCTCACTGACTCACATTAAAGTCAAAACTTATTTGGAAGGCACACTCAATGGGTTATTCTTCTGCCACACTAACTCACTCAAACTCCTCCAAGCGTACCACACAATATTATTTCTAGACAGCACATACAAAAAAAACCAGTACAAGATGCACCTCCTTCACATTGCTGGCGTTAGCGGGAACAACAAATCGTTTAGCATGGCTTTCTGTTTTCTGGAAGAAGAAAATCTTGAATTCTACACTTGGGCTCTTGAATGTTTTCACTTGGTTATATCAGTTCACAACATCACTCTTCCTGAAGTCTTGATCACAGACCGCAAACTGGCTTTAATTGCCCAAGTCTTCCCAAACTCAACTCACATGCTGTGCACCTGGCACATTGAAAAGAACATCCTCACCAATGCTAGTCAATTGATAAAGGACCAAGATCTAGTTCACGATATTCTCAGCCAATGGGCAAAGTTAATCCGGATTTCAACACCCAGCAAATTTTATTCCTTTTTTTTTCAGATTCTCAGCAATTTATCCTAGAGACTTCCTGGAATATGTTGAGAAGACCTGGATTCCACTTGCACCCCGGTTCGCCAATGCTTGGCCTAAGACGTTTACTCATTTTTACCATTGAACCACATCCTGAATCAAATCATCCCACTCTTACATAAAATCCCATCTGCTCAGTTCTCATTCCTCTCTTGCCACTGTTGTCAAAATGATCACCATTTCTCTGGAATTGAAACATCACGAAATCATCTCTGAATTCCATAAAAAGAAGATTACTGCTCTGCAAAGCATTCACTCACTTTTCTCACTGTTTCATGGAAAAATCACCAACTATGCTCTGCAAACAGCCCATGCTTGATATTCTGAACTGACCCCTCAAGATCCTGGAAGATGCCATAATGCCATGCATAAACAAACATGAATCCCTTGCAAACACCAAATAGAACAGTTGTTTAAAGCTGGTAAGCGCATGGAACCTGAAGAATTTCACCCTCACTGGCACTTGAAGGTATGGCTCTTTTTTTCAATTATCTGAGAAAACTACACATTAAATCTGAATTATTTATATTTTTTGTGTATATTTTTTGTGTATATTTTTATTATATTTTTATTATATTTTTATTATATTTTTATTATATTTTTATTATATTTTTATTATATTTTTATTATATTTTTTTTTTGTATTTATAGCTTCTGAAACCTCTGAATTACTCTGTGGATGATGAAGCGCAGGAACGCATTGACAAGATCAAGACTTCTCTTGAGAAAATGAATCCATCCAATCTACAAATCCATCTGGACTCAATTGATTGACTCATTGAAGGCTCTGTGGCTCTAGTTGATATCAAATTTCCCAAAGGTGCTCAAACAACCCGTGGACAACCATATTCAGCTTCCAAGAAGAAGAACCTCAAAACTGAACCTCGCAAAACATCACAGTTTGAAAGAATCCAGCCAAAACGTATTGCCTCAGAGAAGAAGTATCAAGATTCCAAGAAAATGAAGGTTGAGCCCACCCAAAAACTTCCAGTCCGTTCAACCCAAAAAATTCCTTCCCTTCTTGAAGCTCCCCAATACTTCAGACATTTCCCTCCCATGATTCACCAATACAATGAAAAAATCTTGGACGTTGAAGCCGATGGACACTGTGGATTCCGAGTCATTGTCTGGGCTTTGGAATGTGGACAAGATGCTTTCATGGATGTGCAGAAAGAAATCTACAGAGATCTTACAGAACAATCAAAAGTATACTTGGATCAAGGGTTCCTGGATGAAATTGACAGAGTGGCTTGGAGAATATGATTTGAAGATTCTGGACCTTGTGATATTTACCACTGGATGAGTATTCCAACAATGGGACAACTTATGGCTGAGGTTTACAATAGGCCAGTCTTTTACTATGGTAGATCTTGGAGTCAAACGTTCTTCCCATCAACCACCCCCCCCCCAACAACAATCCACCAATATTCATAGGACTCATGGAAAGCCGGAATTTTGTGGTATTGAAGATGAAGGATGAGGATTTATTCCCTGCGGCTCAATTGGAGAAGAACTGGGAAGAAATTGCTACTCCACAGGCAATGGAGTGGAAAAATAAGTATGCAATGTGTTTTGAGTTGACTCAGAGGATTAAATTGGAGACTGGTTTTGATAAATGTACTTTTTAGTTGTTTTTTATCTATTATCTTTTGTTTTTTTTTTCCTTTCCTCCTATTTATTTTTCTTGATTTTCTTCAAAAAAAAAAAAGTTTTTTTTATTGATTTCATTTTGTTGAAAATGATCAGAATTTTAATTCGAAAATTTTATATGTTTGAATTGAAGAATTAAGATATTTCATGTTGTGTAACTCAAAAGTTACACCTAGCCCAATCTTTACTCTTTATGCCCCCTTGGGGGCTTGCGTCTCTGTTATTTTCCCAGAGCGTATTTACTTTTACATCTTCATGTTTTCTCAAAAAATTGTTTGATTTTTTTCCTTTAAAATGGTGTAATTTCTGTGTTGATATCTCATGAATTGTGAAAGTTATGGCCTTTTTTGTATTTCTCCAAAAAAATAGAATTGGGTCCGCGACCCTCTCTCACGCATGAGAATTTGTTGTGTGACCCACCCCCCGGCCCCCTTTAGGGGATTTGAACCACGACCCTCTATTACAATGAGGAATTAGTTCCGCGACCCCTGTCGACCAGCGGGCCGATGTCTGGGGGGTTGTGGAACAAAAATTGGGGGGTCACATGTCAAACCCCCTTTAAATATTGTGGCTCCAAAACACCTTGGACCAGTTCTTTGGTATTTTTTTCTTGTGGGGCCTGATTTTAAAATACATATATTGCTTCTTTATTTTCCTTTTCATCCATGAGACATGAATCAAGGGACCAACCATCCCTGATGCTGAAATCTACTAGAAGGAGGTTTTGAGGTGATATTATTCCCCATAAGCTCACATTTGATAGATCTGGAAGCCATAATCAGGCCAACCAACCCCCTTCCCACATGAGACATCCATGCAAAGCAGGCCCAAGCCGCAAGGTAGGCTTACTGTACTTCAAGGGAGAGGCAGAATATGGCAATGGGTACTCTGGGTTAGCATGGTCAGATACAAAATTCAATATGTTAAGGGCCTGTAAAATTGTATGTGTAACTCCAGAAAATTTTCATTCTCCTGAAAAAAAAAAATGCTTGAATCACATACCAGAGGGTGGTGTTTCTCCTCACATGGAAATACCAATTATAGGCTATTTAAATATCTTCTTTTGGAAACACATCTGAACCTGTTTTGGAATTCAGTGTTCCTATTTTGCAAATTGTGAAAACAAAAGACAAGAATTTTCTAAAATTTCTAGGACTGTGGTACATGCCCTGAAAATTTGGGTTTACAGATTTGTAAAACCATATGAATAAACAGCAAAAATTGTAATCGTTCAAGATTTTTTGATAAAACAACATATATGTATATATATTATATATTTGTTTCTCCGAAATCTTAGAAAAACATTTTTTTATAATTTTTCTTATTGATTGATATCTGTGTAAATGTTTGTTCTCCAAAGGTTTCTGCCTCAAGTTCCTCGAAGCCTGTAAATTTACCACCAACCTATGTAGCAAACTAGAATTAATTATACACCTCTTCCATGGATGACTATTGTAGGCATTGTTAGTACAGGGATTGGAGGGAAAAAAAAGGAAATATTGGGTCCTGGATCCTCATTTGAAGTCCATTGTGTGAAAATATAGTTCTAAACCTGATCATGAGGAAGGTGAAGAAACCTAAAAATCAAGATCAACCCATTAGGGATTTGCACAAGCTGATAGATAGGATTGGTAAGCAAAACCTAAGCCTCATATTCAGTGAAAAAGACAGAATGATATCTACTCATGTATGTTCCCAGAACCAACACCTGAAACATACACTGTGAAATCCAGAAACCCAATTACTCCCAAACCAATAGGTGATAGTAAAAATAGTGGAAACCTAGACATTAAGTCAATGTGATAGTCAAGAGAAGAGAAAAGAATTTATTTTTGAAATAAAAAAAAAATATTTTGAGAAGCTAAAAAAGAAGCTAGTGTATTAAGGAATGTGGCAGAACATACTACAGTGAGAGGACCCCCAATTGATTGTAAGTTAATGTAAGCATATGTACAAACAGATAAAGCTTATACTAATATGTAAGCTTCCCAACAGAGACACAAATTACCTGAGGAACAGTGAGCTACAACAAAAGTCTATAATGAACAAAATCTCTGTAAGAATAAGTTGTCAAAATGGTTTAGTTGAAGCAGCCAAGCTCAAAATAACAAAGAAAATTTGTGTAGTTGGAGACACAGGCAAAAATCCCTAATACTATCTTCCACGCCGTCTCACATCTCTAGAAAGCCATTTTTGTTGAACTGCTTTCAGGTAAATCTTGAATTTTATTATTTCATTGATCAATAAAATTAATTGAAATATAATTTCCAGCTGTTTGAATTCTTTTACATTGCTCCAGCAACCTCCTCAAGAAAAAAACTCACCCAGAAAATGAATATTTGAGGTAGAGTTATCTATTTGTGATCAAGATAAATCCAATTGACTAAATAAATAGAAAAAAAACTGTGATTTGGCCAAAGAAATGATCTGTCCAAGATTTTTGATAAATACAAAATAAAAAATTATTTCTGCTGAGCCAATATTAAATGGTTTGAGTAGTGCAGCCCAGCTCAACTAATAAAAACTCAATATTAGATTTTTTGCACCTGCCAATTTTTACTTTTTCCAAAATTAATTTCTTGAACCACTGCTGAGCCAGAGTCTCTACTTCTGTTCACTATATTAAACTTCACCACAATTTTTTTTTTTTTTGTGCTAAAATTCCATCAAACCATGAATTATTGAAATTAATTATATGTATGAGATGTATTCTATTTATTAGAGGGCAGAATAATCTTTCATCCCTGCCATTGATTATAATGAACTTGAAGCATTCCCTATATAAAATTGAATTCCCCCTGATAGAATCTTGATTATCACAGGTACACCTCTTGGTAACACCTTCAGTCATGATGTAAATCTGGGTCACATCAGGTTCCTTCAACCTTTTCATACTTCAAAATATCAAACACAGAATGGATAAAAGATCAATTCATGGTTGGAAGGCCTTTAATTTTTGGGATTATTGTGTGGGATATGGCAGGCAGACCTGAAAAAAAAAATCAATAGCGGGTTTCAAAGTAGAAATCCTGTGCATGTAAGTTGCCCTGGCAAGTCAATCTTAGCAGGGGGTCTTTCTTGAATTAATGCAAGTTTTCCGCCATAAAATCAAATCATCATATCACCCTCATCCCCCTCTCCCACAAAAAAAGCATACTCCCAAATCAAGCTTGTTTACAGTCAAACAGGTGCTCATGAAAGTAAAAAAAATGAAAGTGGCAAGCCAACTTGCTGTGTGGCTTGCATGCACACATTTTTTCACTTTGAGTCCTGCTATTATTTTCCAAACCCACCATGTGACATGACCCCCCATGTAAGATTTTCTTCTTCCCAGAGTACTAAATAGATTTGAAGGGGCCAGGATAGCTCCCTGCTCATCCCCTGGGGGCCCACGGTTGTACTTCTTGACACCAAGATGGGAGTTTGAAAAGGGTTATGTCAGGTGATAATTTTATTCAGGGTAGCTTACCTCTGCAAGAAGTTTGAAGCAATTTCGAAGGATCTCAAAGCAAAACAACCTGATTCCCTTTCTGCCATGGATGTTGGAAAAGCACAATTATCTGGAATGAACAGTACAGGAATCAAGCCCTGGCTCATTACTGGAAGCCTGTGGTCTGTCCTGTCATACTTTTGAAACCTAAAGCCATCCTCAAAGATGAAATCAAACCCCAAAAAAGTAAAAAAAAAAAAAAAAGGCCTGCCTTTAAGCTGAGTTTATCTTGTGTCACATCAACAGTGGGCTGCTTTGAGAATTTGCCTCTAGAGTGACAACATGAAAATGTTTTGGGTGTTTATTGAGTTGTATTTCAAGAAAAAATTAACTCAAGTAAACAGGCTAGAAGAAGGGGATCTATAAGCTGTGTAATCACTAGCCTCTCTGGAAAGATGAGTAGCAAATGGTGATTCAGAAATCAACCCCAGAGAGGAGAAAAAAATGAGGGGGGTAAGATTACTAGAGCAAAGGAGACTTACTGATGAGTGATGATGACACTTGTCAGTGGGAAGATGTCTCATTAGTGAGGTTCATTTGGTGATCTGGTGGTTCTGGTTGTTTTCTATTCTGGGGATGAAAATTTTCATCCAGTTCTATTTAAAAGGTACAAGGACTTCAAATGGAATGTTTATTCAATTTAAACTTAGCTAGAAAAAATCATATTTTCAACCTTGGAAATATCAGGATCACAACACAACCAATCTATACAGCATGTAATTGACTTGATTAGAAGAAACAGGAGAATCTAATGAAAAAATGTATTTATTTTGATCAAAATATTTTTGATAGAATAAAAACTTCTTCAGAGAGAAGAAGGAAAAGGAAATATACTTATTTATTTATGATTGTAAAAATTTTTTGACAGGCTTACTGTCTCTAAGGCTGACAGCTGGTATGCTTATCTAGGCTACATGGCAACTTAAAATCAGTTTTGCAAAAATTTCTTTGAATTTTGTGTGGTGTTAGTTGAAATATTACTAAGTTAAACTACTGTTAATGTAGCTGAAAATCTTCCATGGTTTTTTTAAAAATAATTTTGGGTTCAAATCATCTGGAATACACTGTTAGGTAGTGTAGTTTCATTCCATCAGCATCTTTTTTTAATAATAATTAGCTTGAAAATTTTCTGCTAACAATTACTGTCACTCCATGGCCATTACTCTATGCTGCACTACAGAAGCTAACACCAAATAATAAAAAGCCAACACCTCATTCATTAACACCTGAAATGTTGGTTTGAGTTGGAGATCAAACTGATGCACTTGGAAGTTTTGGTAAGCATGGTAGTCTCAGCAAGTGGCACTGACCATAAGACTAGATTTATTTATTTTTTCCCTCAAGTATTCCAATTATTTGAGAAAGCAAAAAAAAAAAAGGCAATATGCTAACTTCTCTGGGAAAGAATGAATAATGTTTTAATAACTTTACAGGGCTATTATGTTGTGAAAGAAGAACAAAAGATTATTATTTTTAGATCTGATCATGATTTTTTTTTATCTTTGTTTTCTTTTTTTTTTTTTTAGTTTTGGATTTGATTATTTAAAAAGGAAGACATAATGCATAATAATCTTGTGTTTGGTTTTGTGAACAGCTGTATTTTTTTTGCCATGTCATGATCAAATTTGCTGATGAACTTGGACAGTTTCAAGTGTTAGTTATAAGCTAAGCTAACAACCGGTGTAACTTAATATCAGTTACAAAAAGTGTTATTTTAACTGCCAGGTTTGTCACTACACTTGATTGTTTGTGCCACTTATGAAAGTGACACACTGGTGCTTAGTGTAAATTTTTGATCACCCACTGAGATTGCTAAAGAAACAACTAACAAGGGGGTTCTAAGATATTTTTGGAAGGAAAACTAATGCCTTAATGCCTTATCAAAAGTTGTTGCTTAACAAAATGCAGTGTTAGCTAGGCACAATTGACAGCCAACAGTCACTTGAGGTTAGTTTAGTTTGAAAAACTAAGACGACTGTGAGTGTAACTGATCCACCATTGCTCTACCCCCAGGGTGTGCCTAATGATGACTGATGATATGGGTCAACACTTGAGTTTGGATACCAATATGGAGATGATGGTTTTGGTTTTTGTTTTGAATTGCTACCTGCTCTTGTATGTACTGGGAGTCCAAGTGAGTGTACCCATCATTGTCAAAAATTCAGTCATGATTGTCAAAACCTGCACCTGAATGATTTTAGTCCTTATTTATGTGTTGAGAAAGTGAAGAGGTGTTTTGTTTTCATTGGGAGGACAAATGGTAGTGCTTGTGTTGGGATTTAATAATAAAAAATGTTGTATAAATTAAGGATCTCCTTATGATCAGTTGTAGGCAATAGATGTTGATCATGCGCTGTTTATATATTTACGTCCATTTTCTATCTAGTTCCATCAAGTTCGTTTATACTGACCTGAAGTACAGGTTTGCTCGAGGGGAGTTGCCGCCCATACCCATTGTCAGCTGGGATATACGTACCGGGGCTGCAACGCTTTACTAAAGTGGCCACTATGGAGAGAGATGAATGAATTACTGTGTTGGAGTGTTGACAACCGGGGCAGGCAGCTGACAGAAGAGTGGCTGTTGTTCCATTCCAATCGGAGCCACTCAAACAACAAAACGAAAACAAAAAACCAAAACTAATAATTCACTGAAAATCTTCAAGCTTATCCATCTCAGAAACAATGTGCGTATACTTCTCATGAACCATGTCCATCACCAGAAACACTGACAGCCCATACTGCAGGCCAGAACCCCCGAAAATCACGACTTCCTTAGCGGATCGAATAGCCCGACTAAATGCGACCACACAAGCGCAGTCGGCGGACCGTAACCATTCAGCGGTGCACCAACCGGTGGGGGAGATCAAGTCCAAGATATCCAAGTACGAGGCCACGGGGCAACACGAGGGGCCCTTGATACCCAAGGCCTCATTCGGACTGGGCGCCCCGCTCACCAAGCCGGACCGTGGCCTGGACCGGATGCGCATCGCCAGTCTCGGCGTCAGCGGCGGCACCCCCCTCGACCTCAGACCGCCCTCCTCCAACCCCAGATCTTGCTCCCAGGGGAGGAGACCCCACTCCACCAAACTTTCCCCCAGCCGATCCGACCAATCCTCCCCCGTGCCCCCACTCTCCCCCTCCTCACAAGCACTCAACCCTGCCGCCACATGCCCTGATCTGGACCAGGATCCTCCCCAAGCACCAGCAGAGCCCAACCCTTCAGCCGTCAACTCGGCCGACGCTTATGACGGCATCCTCGACGGCTACCCCACCACCCCCGCCGAGGAAGACTGTCCACCCATGGTCACCTGTTCGGAGTGTCAACACCCCGTCGAGCTCGAGCTACTGGCCAACCATGTCTGCGACCTATCACTCACCCCATCCAACCGCTCCCACCCACCCCAACCCCGCGAGGACCCAACACACCAACTGCCCGCCGACGTCCCCGTAGATGCCGTCGAATCCTCCCCCTCGCTAGTCGTCTCCCAGGAGCTCGCTGCAGCCCAAGTCCCCTCCCCGCCCTCCCCCACCCCCTCCTCATGCTGCTCATCATCCAAGCGCACACAGGATGGCACAACAACAGCAACAACAACAACACGCTCACCCAAAACTAACAACAGCGCTCTTCTTCCTGCCGCTACATCACCAACCAACACTCACACTCTCACTCACTCTCACTCACTCACTAGCTCCAAACTAGAACCAGTCCAGCCCACCCTACCCCCGCTTCAACTACCAAAGCACCCGGAACTCTCACCAAGAACAAGACTAAGAACACGACCCACTCAAGCAGAAGAACAAGAGCACTCCATCCTCAGCTTATCCCCACAATCGTTCTTCGGCAACCATCCTTCTTCTGTCCAACAACAAGACTCACCCAAAAATCAGCCCTCTCGCTCCCTCAACCTCCAGCATCACCATCCCCAGCCTCTCTTCAAGTCTCGCTCCGATCCCTCCTCACGCTTGGATGACCATCAACGAATCAACAACAATCAATCTCAATTCTCAATCAACCGTCCCTCTAACGTCCCGCAATCACAACAGAACTCCAACATTCATCCATCCCCACACAAACAAGCCATCCACTATCATCAATCTGCATCCATGGAATCGTCTCAATCAATCGACTCTCACCCTCCTACCACCTACACCCTAGTCGAATCTGCCTCATCTTCTTCCAACTCATCCCTCCCCTCATCCTCTGCCCATCAACTCACCTCTCATCACACTCCTTCATCAAGTCACCCACCAAACACTCCCACAACCCCTTCAGCCGGCTCAAGCCCCCGCCAACCCTGTGCGAAATGTCATCAGTCAATGACCGGCCAATTCGTCAGAGCCCTCGGTACCGTCTACCATCTCAACTGCTTCAGATGTCAGGACTGTGGGAAGGTCGTCGCCAGCAAATTCTTCCCCGTCGATAGCGGCTCGCCCGATGGTAAATCTCAATATCCACTTTGCGAGACCGATTACTTTAGGCGTCTGGGTCTTATCTGTGCCAAATGTGGTGGTGCTTTGAGAGGTAGCTACATCACAGCCTTGGGTTAGTCAAATTCATTTGACATACAAAAACAAACACAAAAACAAAACAAAACAAAGCAAAAAGGATCCAGGTGATTAACATGGCATTCTTACTCCCCACCTAGACCTGAAGTTTCATGTCGAGCATTTCACCTGTTCGGTCTGCCCGACTGTCTTTGGACCTCAGGATAGCTATTACGAACACTCGGGTCAAGTTTACTGCCACTTCCATTACTCGACTAGGTTTGCTGTCAAGTGTACCGGTTGTCGAACGGCCATCCTGAAGCAGTTTGTCGAAATTAATAGGAACAATACGGATGAACATTGGCACCCAGAGTGGTATGTCACATGTAGCTTCTCATCTGCTTTTTCGCCCACCTATGATTGAATCCCACATCTCCCCCCCCTCAATCTCATTAGTTACATGATCAATAAATTCTGGAACATCAAGCTCGCCGTTTCATCTTCTAATCCTCAAAGTGTACAATCTCATGAAAACGACAATCCGCACAACCACGATACCAATTCCGATTGTCACTCAATTGACCCATCTTCATCTACTGCCGTATCAACTCAAACCGTCAAAAGCTCACAGACCTCTGACCAAACCTCTGATTCTCCCGATAACTGGCGAAATCAAGAAGCTTACGAAACCGCACAGACTCTCAAAGAGAAACAGAAGCAGATGGAAGAGCAAGTCTATCGCATCTGGACTGTGCTCTCTACCTTCGAAGAAAGTAGTGCCGCTTGTATCAGCGAGATGCTCCGTCATGTCAGCAGCGGTCTGTATCTTGAGGGCGTTCGGATGGCTGGCAAGTTCGTCCTGCATGTCGAAACACTCTTTGCAGCCATCGATGACCTCGATGTCATTTTCCGAAGTAAAAATGCTCAGGGTTTGTCGCCCATTCTTTTTTTTCGTCCCTTTTCTTGATGTTTCCTTTGCTGACCTGGGGACTCGTCCCCTTTTCGCCTACCTTTATCAGAGATCTTACACGTGCGAGAAGCAAGGATGCTTTGTAAAAAAATTGTCAATTTCTTCTCCCTTCTATCACATACTCATGAGACCGGTGCTCGCAAAATGAGCATTACCAAGGAGCTACTCTCGCTCGTCACCGGGCTGGCGCACTATCTCAAAATTTTAATTCGAATCGCTTTAACTAGTGCGCTCAAACTAGAGCGCGAATATTCTGACCGTAACGGCATTTTACAGTTCTTGAGTCGGCTCGACCGACTGGCAAGGGATCCAGACGCCTCAAAGGCCACAACAGGCCAACCCTCTGTCCAACCTGATCGTACTGGAGCCGCTTCAAATCAACCTTCTTCGACAAATGGCAAATTGCGGCCATACGGCTATAAAAGCTTAACAAGAGCTGTTGGCACACTAGTCGGCAAGGGTGAAGCTACGACAGATTTGTGTGAGGGATGCAAGCAAACAATTGAGGAGGAGTGTGTCAGATTCGGTACAACTGCTCGATGGCATACAGCATGTCTTAAATGCTCGATCTGTCACCGATCCCCGAATAAAGGTGATAAACCGGCTAATCAGCTCACTTCAAATGACAACCCGACCATGCAGCAACCACCCGCACTCCAGCTGAAACGCTTCAAAGTGGATCTCCAACCACCGCGTGAGGGTACTACTCGACTCAAAATCCTACACATTTATTGCGAGGAATGCGCTCAAGTCACTCTTCGTACTCAAAACCCGTCAACAATTAACTTGAAGGAAGGCTTTGAATCGGTCACCCGTCTTGAGCAATACGCCTTCTTACTCTGCGTCGCCCTTAACAAGTTGTACGGCTTGCTCAAACAGCGGGGAATTTTACCTGCTTCAGCAGGTGCGCTTAGCCTTTCCATCCGATTTTCCAATAACTTCCAAGGTAAACAAATGAAATTAACACATTCAAATTGTTACTCCTTTTTTTCTTTTGGTCTAGATGATCCTCGTTACTCTCAAACGAATGGCGAATCGTTATACGACGCTTATCGGAATTCAACTGATATCAAGCGGATGAAGTCGGTGGATTTAGATCGGAAGCTGTCGACTACAGCACGTATCCCTCAGCGGTCAACTGTTGTCGAGAGCCCATCGGGAAGAGTCGCTCAAGCGGCAAGTGAATCTCAACAGCAAAATGGAGCCGGACAGACATCGGCACCTCTTCGGCCCAATGATCCCACAATTCGGCAGTCGGCTAACCGTTCATATGTTGCACCGATTCGTCAGCCTCAGGATCGCATGCGCCCCATGATGACACATCCCACCAGGGAGCGTGACTTTGCGAGTATGACTCGTACGGAGCCGCCTCCCAGACCCCCTCCGACTCATCTCAATCTGCTACCTCAAGGTAATTTCCCCACGCCATCGATGCTCGTGACCTCTCCCCCAGTGCATGGGGATCCGAGCAAGCTGCTGCCCGCCTCTGATGTTCGGCCTTCGCTTGCTCGAAACCTGACCGCAGTGAAAATAGTTGACGATCAACCGGGGCCGAACGAATTAGTGATTCGCGACGAGCCGCGTCTCGGAAGCTCAACAAGCCCAGTAGGGCAAGATACGGCAGGTATCACGTTGGCCGATCTGCCCCGGGCAATGGAGGCTGAGCAATTCCGGGAACAGCATAAACCGTTACCCACCCAGGTTGCCACCCTCTCGGAACTTTCTGCGCTTGAATCCGTCATCGTCAAGCACGTCGCTGCCCTAACTCTTGCTAGTGACAGCTCGGCTATCAAGGATGTCACTTCATTGGACGAGCTCCTCGAGATTATCGAAGCCCGGAAGGGTAACTTTTGGGGCAAACTATTCAAGGGCGGTAACGATAAAACTAAGATTAAGAAAAAGGGTAAGTCGGGGGATTTCTTTTTATAGGGATATAGTTTGGGTGGCTAACATGACGTATTTCTTTGAATATTTGACGTAGGTGTTTTTGGTGTACCCTTGGATGTATTGATCGAAAGGCACGGGGTAGATTCACTACTAGGAGCTGGAGCAGGACAGCTACGGGTGCCGAGTTTTGTTGACGATTGTATTTTGGCGATGAAGCAGATGGATATGTCGGTGGAAGGGGTGTTTAGGAAGAATGGCAACATCCGTCGGCTCAAGGAGCTAACTGATGCTATCGATCGCGACGACTCGAACGTCAATTTCAGCGATGACAATGCCGTTCAACTTGCCGCGCTCTTGAAAAAGTTCTTGCGCGATCTTCCCGATCCTCTCTTGACATTCAAGCTGTATCACTTGTTTATTGCTTCTCAACGTAGGTCTAGTATATTTGACATGTATTCAACAGGGGTTCGTTATTAATGATCTTTTTTTTATTTATATAATTAAAAAATTCTCGACTGGAACAGGAGTTGAAAATGAAGCTGCCCGACGGAAAACACTGCACCTCATATGCTGTTTGCTACCCAAAGCCCATCGAGATACGATGGAAGTGCTGTTTGTGTTTCTGAAATGGGTTGCCTCATTCTCGCATGTAGATGAGGAGACGGGCTCGAAGATGGACCTACAGAACCTGGCGACGGTGATCACCCCGAATATCCTCTACGCACGCTCTAAAGATCCGACAAGGGATGAGTCCTTCCTCGCCATTCGTGCCGTTCATGAGTTGCTCGAATATCAGGACGAGCTGTTTCAGATGCCTCCGGAGGTCAATCTGATTATGCAAGATCAAGAACTCCTGAGCTCGAATATGAATGAGATCACGTCCAAAGATAGTTAGTTACATTTCTTCCTAGGCTCTTTTCAATTTGCTCGGGTTGCTAATCTCAAGACCACTTCAACTTGTGTAGTACTGAAGCGGGTTGAAGCTCTGCTCAAGGCTAACCATGGTAAACTGCGACCGCTGCTCAAGCAGGGCACCGAGCAGTACCGGGGCAAGGGAGAAGTCCAGCCGCACCGGCCAGACCTCCATGCATCCTCAGTGCACCCTTCCGACAGCACGCGTGCAGAGCCCCCACCGAACCAGCAGATGAACCAGAGTCGGGCAGGCGGAGCGCAGTATGCTAATGGATACCCGGCCGAGCCTAACGGCTACCCCTCCACACCCGCTCCCGGTCAGCAAACAACCAACCGACCGCTACCGGACTCTGCCGCCCATTTCCACCAACAGTTCAGAGATACCAACCTGCATTCACCTTCTCACCAGCGACAAAGCTTCCATCGCGACCAAGTACCGCCTCCCTCATCCTCCACCGCTGGCTCTCATCCCCATCATCCCCCCTCCAACGCCTCCTCTAAGCTTCCCTCCCCCTCCACCACTTCTACTCATCAACCTCCTTACCCCCCTTATCCCCCCTCATCTGCTCCCGCCTTTGTCACAACAAACGAGAACAACAGCAACAACAACAACTCTACCCCAACCCCTCACACTCCTGTCTCGGCTCCCGCTCCTATCAACCAGCGTCCCATCCCTCTCGACCAGCGGTCTGCCGGTTAATCTCTTTCTTCGATATCTTAATCTTCTTCTTTTTCATCATTGGCCACCCACATACACACACACTTATATATATATTATAAATATATACTTGCCACAACTTACATTATTTTATGTTTTTTTTTTGAAGATTTTCTTTCTTTTCTATTGTATGTCGTCTTTTTCTTCTCTTCTCTCTTAATCTCAATCTTGTCACTTTTTTTTTTTTTTTTTTTTTTT
>SMGU01009743.1:0-12854 GCA_004348175.1 Puccinia novopanici
AATCTTTCCAGAAAGCCAGGTCATTCAGGAGATAAAATTGAGGAGGCGGTAGCGTGATGCTGTCACCCTCCTCAGAAGGTTCCAAAAGAGATTGCTTCAATGCCTCCGCAGGACTCAGCCAAATTACTGAGACTGTTTCTGATTCGTCTGGTGCAGCTACATGGGAATATTCATCTCCTCACTCATCCCAGACTTGATGGCAAGATGGCCGATAAAAGTGAGTATCCCACCTCTAAATTCCATGATTCAATACTTTTTTTTTTGTAGAAAAAATCAAGTCATGAGCGCTGCGTTTTCATCATCTTTTCTATAAGTCAGGAAATTTCAAGATTACATGATATTTGCGAGGAAGGCACACCTTGGTGAAGACAGTAGGAGTCAAGATATTTGCATAATGGGATAACCCATCAAATGAGAACACTTTGTCCTGGTTTTTTGGGCGTTGGAAACATTAGCTTGAACGTGCTCAATTATGTGGTTGAATTCAGTGGTACATTCTTTAAGCTGCAGGATTAGAAGTGCCACAGGGAAGCGAATAAAAATAAGTTAGGAGGTTTCCTGTCAACTACAGAGGTAATATCAGCATACCTGACATACCATATCAACATACCTGATATTTCCCAAGTAATTACAAGATAATATTACATAATTAATGTTGTTAAATTATGTAATAAGTTGTTAAAATATTAATATTTAATATTATTACTTGTACTGTACCTTATAAGAATAAAACAGTACAATTAATATAATACACGTAACTCAATAAGTAAATTACATGACTAAGACAGTACTAGAACTCTAATAACTTTAACACCTTAATTATAAATTATTATAATAGGTTTTGCCTAGTTTTTTCTGACCTCAAAAGGTTCTGTTTAGTTTTGCCAGGTTTTGTTCTGTCTACGCACATTTTGTTATATTATTTTATATTTTATTTTACTTTATTTTATTTATTATTCTAGCCGTAAAATATAACATAAAATAACTTAACTTACAAAATATGCGCCTCAACTATGCTTATAAATATTATAATTAATAATAATTAATTATTTAAACCATAAGCCCATCATTTGATCTGTATTCCATAATGAGGCGTCACCAGGAAGGAGTTAATAAATTATTATCAATCTTATTCCCATCAAATGATGTGCATTAATTGGAAGTTAATTAACATCATTAATTTGAGCGCCAACAGGAAGGAGATAATAAGTTGTTATCAACTTTATTCACATCAAAAGATGTGTATTAATTAAAAGTTAATTACCATCATTAATTTTGAGCGCTGCCTGGAAGGAGATAACAATTAATTTGTTAACTTTAACAACATCAATGATGTGTACTTTAATTTAAAGTAAATTAAAATCATTGATCTGTTAATATTAACCTTAGAATAATCCAAGGGATTAACATTTGCTGATCTTGATTCCAGTGCGCCTCAAAGGTCCCTTAATGAAGTTATTGGGCGCTTCTGAGTGTCTTGTTAGAATATTTAAGCACCAGCTTCCTCTGGTAATTTCCCCCAAGCCTACCAGTCACCCAGAAAGCGCATTCAGCCACCAGATATTATTATAACTCTCCACCAAGACAGTTTAAAAATTATCCCAACAGACATAATTAGTGTTCTTGCTACTGGATCAATCCTCCACTACCAACATCACCAATTCTGTCTGCCTGAATCCACTTGTAGTGACTTATATAAGTCTTGAAGCGCATCTGAACTACTACCACCAGTTGTTAGTTGCACTCCAACACCTATAAAGGCCCAACCACGTAAGTGCTAGCCACTTACAAGCTCAAGAATATTCCCTGACTGTCTCAGCAGGAAGAATCCACGTACACTTACGGGATTTCCCTCCCTGAAAAGGTTGAGAAGAAAAGCTTTGCAAGATTTAAATACTTGAAGCTAATTATCTTTTATAAATTATTATTTATAGGAAATAACCCTAACACGTACCAAATCACCAACTTATCAATCACTCATAGCACAACCAGTGCTCTAAATCACCTGGTTAGTAGCATAGAGGCTGACATTTCTGATATTTCAAAAACAAATAAGAGATCAAAAAGTGGCACCCAGACGAACTGACTTTCTGCCTGAAATCTGCCAGAACTGAGTTTGGAGTGTTTACACCTGGTGAAATCCCAATTAAAATACCAGCTTCTTTGAATTTTTCCCAAATTTCGCAGACCTTAAGTACGGTTTGAAGGTGGGAAGGTGCGCCAGACGTGTCTTTAGGAGCTGAACGGTTGAGAAATGGGAAGCACTTGTGATCATCTGGTTCCAGGTTGCCTCCTGTCACACGGAAAGGTCCAATCCAAGTGATCATTCAACCTTGATGAAGTGCATTTTATTTATGAAATGATATAACTCTTACCTGGGAAGACATGCGCGGCTGAAAATGAGTGCTGTGTGGGATTACGTTGGATCAAGAGTGTTTGATAATTGAAATCATCGTCAGTAATAGACTGAATTGGTTGGATGATGATCAAGCTGACATTAAATTATGATTAGTGACCAATAAATGGATCACAGACAGTACTGCAAATGCATACACCCGGCTGACCTTGCAGAGGAATGGAGGTTTGGTGAATTGTGTTGTACCCCAGTTACTGGGTTACAGTTAGGGCTAACCTAGACCACCCTTAGAGCATGTACATAATCTTTGTCCATCTTATATACATAAAATATTATCACTTCTGTTTCTTCTCTTTCCGCTCCACATCAGGTTATGAGCGCCATTTAACAAATCTCGCAAATAAAGCACCTTTCTCTCTATCATCAACTGACCTTTCTTGACTAAGGTAGCCCAGTGTAGGGCGTAATTGACCTTTTCTTTCACTCTTCTTATTTGCTTCCGGGTAGCCCAGCGTAGGGCGTAATTGTCCCACTCTTCCTGCCTATATTGTCAAACTTTAAACTATATCCCGTATTCCCCCCCAACTCTATCCACACCCCGGAAATTCAACCTCTCAACAAAAAAACTCGCTTTGGACTATTGAGGTGGTGGATTAGCCGGTTATAAAATAAAAGATATTGATTGGTAAGATATATATGTAGATGATTGTCGAGTTTGTGTGTGTAAGAATGTGAGTGGAGGGAATAAGAACAGGTATTTATAGTATTATTGATGCTGAGAAATATATTAGCTGCTTACTTTCCATGTGGAAAGTCATTACATTTTATTTACTTTATTTTCTTATTATGAATGCTCCAGAATGCTGGTGCATTCCTTTTTCTTTGAATGCTTCCTGCTGCACTTTTCTCATCAGACATTGCAGCATCCATAGAATCATTACATGTGTGCGCATTCTGGATGAGGATGCCAGAGCCATCTGACACAACAGTGTGGCTTTCATGTGCTGAGTTCCCTTTTACAGGGATTATACCTTCAACACCCCCCTTAATCCTGTAGGAGGTAATAGTCTGAGTTTTATACTGAACTTTATATGTTTGACTCTATCTAAAGCCTTGTTCATTATGTCTGCTGTCATTTCAGCTGTTGGAATATATTCCAAAGCTAGCTCTTTGTATTTTACAGCTTCTCCAATATAGTTGTAGTGAACATCTATATGTTTTGTTCTTGAGTTAAATACTGGGTTACTTGCTAATTTAATTGCTCCTTGGTTGTCTGAAAATAATATAGCATATTCTTGTGGCTTATATGTGTCTTCCAGAATCTTTCTAATCCATTTTGCTTCTTGAGCTGCAGAAAGATATGCTCTGTATTTTGCTTCAGTTGAAGATAAGCTTACAGCTGACATCTTCTTAGATCTCCAAGAAATCAGGTTCTTTCCAAGAAAATAAGTAAATCCACATGTTGATTTTTTTAAATCATTTCAGCCCAATTAGAGTCTGTGTAACCCACAAGGTTAAAATCTTCACTCTTGACATATTCAAGACCCAAGCTTTGAGTTCCTTTCAAGTATCTTAGACATCTCTTGAAGGCTTGCCAATGTTTCAATCCAGGCTTTTCTAAAAACTGAGATAGTATTCCTACAGTGTAGGTGATATCTGGCCTAGTACACTGTGACAGGTAATTTAAGCATCCTATTGCTGCTCTATAGTCTTGTCCAGTTTTCTTGAATTCTTCTATCTCTGCCTCTGTGGCTTTATCCAATTTGATATTTGATTGCATTGGTGTTCCAAAAGTTTTTGCATCTTCCATATTGTACTTGGTTAATAATTCTCTTGATCAAGTTTATGTCAGCCTCTATGCTACTAGCCAGGTGATTTAAAGCACTTGGTTGTGCTCTGAGTGTTGATACGTGAAGGTTTGGTAAGGTTAAGGAATTCCTGTGGCAATTTTAATAAGATTTAATTAAATTAGTTCCAAGTATTTAAAGCTTGTAGAACTTCTTCTCAACCTTAAAGGGAGGAAAATCCAGTCTTATTACGTGGATTCTTCCTGCTTATAAAGCCAGGGAATATTTTATTGAGTGCAATTAATAATACTTACGTGCAAAGTGGGCCTTTCACAAGGATGGGGTGCAGATAACAACTTGGGGAAGTAGTTCAAATGCGCCTCAAGACTTATACAAGTCACTAAAGAATATTCAGGCAGACAATTGGCGGTGTGGATGATGGTGAATACGTGATTCAGTGGCAAGAACACTATACAAAGCTGTGGGGATACTTATACTAACAATCCAGGGGAGTGTGTACAATAATATCAGGGCTGAATGCGCTTTCTGTGGGACTTGGAGGGCTGGGGAAAATGCCTGAGTAAGCAAGTCCTTAAATATTCTCACAGGTACTCCATAGGCGCTCATGAGTAGCCAGTAGAAGCAGGTGAGAGGCATAGAAGCGCCTAGAATTAATTAATGATGTCATAGAGCACAGCTATGGCGTCAACAGGCTATGCTATGATGTCACAATCAATTTTGGAAGCACCTAGAATAATTAAATGAGGTCATAAAGCACTGCTATGGCGCCATCAGGCTATGCTATGATGCCATACAGCAGTGCTATGATGTCAATAAATTAAAGTCTATATTTTTTCTATAATGAGATAATAAATAGCTCTAGTTTATGAGTCATTTCCTGGGACCTTATTATAATTTAATTCAATGTTAAATCTTTCATAGCAGCGCTTACAAGTAGCTATGGATACTATAATACTCTCATGGAATGTTATTGCTTTCAATTATAAAGTTATAACAACTTTAAAAATAGATAACTGCATATTTTGGGCGCATCTAGTATGTGTTATTTTATTCTAGTATTATATATATGGCATAAAATATAATACTTAGGATAAAATAAATAAAAGAGACAAATATAAGAA
Organism: Puccinia novopanici; assembly: GCA_004348175.1. NCBI lineage: Eukaryota > Fungi > Basidiomycota > Pucciniomycetes > Pucciniales > Pucciniaceae > Puccinia > Puccinia novopanici. The sequence goes on from SMGU01009743.1 coordinate 5,286, forward strand.
TTAATAACAAAACCTGTCAAAACCAGACAAAACCTTCTAAGGCCAAACAAAACTGGGCAAAACTTAGTTAAGTGTTTCAAGATTATCCTATAATATTCAAATAAGGTTTTGTTAAGGTTTACTTTATGTAAATGATGGTTCAAAGATTATTGTATGATTATTTAGTATTATTATGACTATATTTATTATGATAAATTATAGTACATGTTATAATATTATTATTACAAGATTATAGTATTTTCTTATGGCTTATTACATAATTTATTCTTATAATTATGTGGATAATATTTATGTAATTGCTTGGATAATATCAGGTATACTAATATTATCTCTGCAGTTGACAGTTTAATTGATCCATTTTCTTTGTGTGTAACTTTCATTCCAAGAATTTGTTGAGCTTCGCCTAAGTCTCTAATTTTAAAATCTCTTTTTAGCAAATTCAATAACTCTTCTTTCTTTGGTCCTATGACAATAATGTCATCAACCCACACAAATAATATTGTGCCATTATTAGTGAATAGACATGGATCTGCTTCACTTATCTGAAAACATTTGTTTTCTAACAAGCTGGCCATGTTATTATACCATGATATTGCTGATTGCTTCAAACCATATAGTGACTTCTTGAGTTTCATGATATACTCATCATTCCCCTCTTCAAGAATTTATCTATATTTTGTCTTCTAAGAGTTTCTGGTTTAGTTTCAATTAGCCATTCTTTAAATCCCTCTGGGATATTCATGTAGACTGTTTCATCTTCTTCCAAGTTAGCATTAAGGTATGCTGTGACAAAATCTGCTTGCCTTATTTCTGCTCCTGTTTCTACAGCCAGGGAAATCAAATACCTTAAAGTAGACAATCTGCCAGTAGGTGAGAATGTTTCTTGGTAATCTATACCTTCTTTCTGCTTAAATCCTTGGGAAACACATCTTGCTTTGTATCTTTTGAATTCTCCTCACTCATTAAATTTCTGAGTAAGCACCCCTCTATTTCCAACCAAAGTCTTTCCTTTCTCTATTTTTGATCTTTCTATGATCTCAAACACTTGGTTGTTTTCTAATGAGTCTAATTTCTCAAATATTGCAGTCTTCCATTTTTGCTTGTCTGATAACTTCATTGCTTGTTTGTAACTATTTGGTACAACTCTGTTTTCCATTTCGAATGAAGCTCTGAATGCTATGGCATGCTGTTCTTCTTCAACAAGTTCTTCTATATTCTCAATGTAAGCACAATTTGCTTTCCATTTCATATACTTGTCTTCAAGATTCTTTAATCTTTCACTTCTTCTTACTGGTTCTGTATTTTAACTACCTCCTTTAATGAGGGTAAATTTTCTTTACTTCTATGAACTTTACTGCTTGCTTCTTCTACTGTATCTCTAACAGGTAAGATTGGGTTTTCCCAAAAATCTTCAATGACCTTTTTTAATGGGAAGACATCTTCTTGAAATTTTACATCTCTGCTTCTTAAGACTTTTCTCTTCTCAAGATCATATATCCTGTAACAGATACTTAATTGGTCATAACCAATCACAATTCCTTTCTTACTTCTGGAGTCTAATTTTCCTATATTCCCATAGTGGCTGACATTGTAATAAACCAAACATCCAATGGTTCTTAACTTCTTAAGATTATGGGTTTCTTCATGAGGATTTCAAGTGGACAACCTCTTCCTTCCCCAACTACATTGTGTAAATAGCTAACTGTTGACAGTATTTCTGCCCACAGGAACTTTGGAAGGTTTGCATCAATCATGATGGTTCTGACTCTCTCCATTAGTGTCCTGTTCATTCTTTCCACAATGCCATTATTTTGAGTATGAGGTGTTGTCTTGATGTGTGTTAATCCATATTCTTTTTAACACATCTTGGAATTCTTCTCCAGTGAATTCTCCCCCTCATCAGTAACCACTCTTTTAGGTCTTTCAGGACTCCAGATCTGTCCCATTTCTTGAATAAATTCCTGACTTCTTCTGCAGTATTATCTTTGCTCCTGATGGTTTCACCCAGGAGTAATTACTTGCAGTATCCACTAGGTTGATAAAATACCTAGCTCCTCCTAAGGACTCAGGACTGAAAGGACCTGCTAAGTCAATGGAGAATTCCTCTCCAGGGTTCACAGTTCTGTGTCTGTGTTTTGAAAATCTGTTTCTGGTCATTCTTCCATACTTACAGCTTTCACAGTTTTCATCTGTGACTTTATGACCTGTCCTTCTGTGCATGATGGATGAATAAACACTAGCCTCTATTGGCTTTAAGTTGGCATGTAAGAGTTTGAATTTCACTTCCCCATCAAATACAACTTGATTGTCCTTCTTCATGTGGAAGGTTTTTCCACAATTTTCAATTTGGATTCCTTGATCCCACATGCTACTCAAGGACAATAAATTGTAGGGTAATTCTGGGACAAAGTATACTTGTTTGAAGTTCTATTATTTTGTTGTTATTTCTAACAAGTCTAACACAACCTTTTCCTTCAATCTTTATTGATCTACCTTTTTCACCAATGTGAACACTACCAGTACATACAACAAAGTTTTGAAAGAATTTTCTTTGGTTAAACATATGGTCTGTGCATCTGAATCAACTAGAATTCCTCCAGATCTCTGTCTGTATCAGCAACAGTCCATGATTAACAACTTTTATTATATCTTTATCCACAGAATCTGAGTGAAAACATTTACTCACATCAGCCTCATAGCCTGATTCTATGTCAGGGTACTCAGGTTAAATAGGACTCAGTTTCCTCTTGAAACCTTCTTCTTCATCAATGTCCATGTTGTCATTGATGTTGGCATTTTCTGCCATCAAGCTGTGACTTCTTCATAGCCATCTTCTTGATGGCCATATAAGCCTTCTTCTTATTCTTGAATGCAGCTTTTCGGAATGGTAGTTGGCCTTTTTGTTGACCCAACAGTCTTTAGCAAGGTTTCCAAGTTTGTTACACTGGTAACACTTGACCTTTTATTTTTATTGAACTTGTTTGGTTTGTAAATACAACAAAGCCAGGCTACTACAACCCAACAAGGCTAGCCAGGCCACAACCCACTATTTTTCACGAAGCAAGGTGACCACAGAGGGCCAGAAATGATATTTAAGAGGCCCTCCTCCCCCCATATTTTTGATCCCAGCATTCATACCATTTACCCAGAAATCAGCACTATCCAGTTCCACCTGTTATTAACCAGCAAGTAACTCAATATTCCTCATTTCTACTCGTCTGAATCTCAACAATCAACCACTCAAACCTCCAGCAGCCACCAGAGAATCCCCTTACTAGTGAGTAACTACACTTCTCTTTATAACTCCTGCCACTCCACTTCCACCACTGGGATCTTAACAACCCCTGCCTAGCAGGCCCAGTTTATTGTAAAGGTACCTAAGTCCTCTGAACTTGTGGCAAGACACCTTTGAGGGATCTAAACAACCCCTGCTTAGCAGGCCCTCTGAAAAATAATAATAAGATATTTTATATCTTATTATCTTTTTTCTTGTTCTTTTTTTTTATTATCCCAATATATTTGGATAAACAACCATCAAACCCATTTTATCACTTCCAAAGCTGCCACAGGAACCATTTTCCTCAAGCTTTAGTCCATTTTGCTCCTCCTGTAGCTAGAAGGGTTATCCTTGGCATCAGGCAGGCTGAAAATTGGGGGTCTGGCGGGAAAATTATTCCTGGTCTCATATTCATACTTCAAACTCAAAACCAAACCTTATAAATCTTTCTCTTCGTAGAAAATCACTCAAAATTAAAAACTAAAAAATTATCTCTTTCTATTTTGTTTGACACCAATCAAAACCCACAAAAAAAAAAAAAAACTTGAAAAAGTACATTCCTTTCATATTTTTTTAAAAAAAATAATACACACAAAAACTCTAGAAAAAACTAATAAAAAAACATTTTTTCTTCGTCATTGTTTCCTAGTGACTCCACAGGAAAATTCTGAACTCATTAAACACTACTTGCACGTCCTCAAACTTCGAAAAGAGGAATTGTAAACCCCTGCACGGATTCACTCAAACCTCAAAGTTCATTAGATAATCAAGACTTACCACTCCATTTAATGCATTCATCTCCGCGTCCACCTAGTTCAGTAGAGACCCTGATTCTATTCTTTACTGAGCTAGGTGAGTAATAACCCCATTTCTCTCATCTCTCCTTTTCATTGTATTCCTTTTCTTCACTTCATTTGTATGGAGACCCTGATTCTATTCTTTACTGAGCTAGCAATACAACCTCAGGTTCTAGAAAGTTGTCTCCCAAAGCTAAAGAGCTTTGTTTCTAGACCCGGATCGTCCAGTGAGGGAGCTGAAAGCAGCGTCCTTACACTTTTTTTTTCTCGAACCTTTTGAAGAGTTAACAGTTTTATTACTGGAAATCAAAACCAATCTGAAAGAAGAAAACAATCAACATGAGTTTTAGAAGAATAGGAAAGAATGAAAAGAATAAAGAAAGCATACCGCAGAGAACAATGAGAAATTATGAAATGAAGACTTTGGATTGAGCTGAGAGGATGGCGGCGACGAATAAGAAGTCTGAGAGTAAAACAGAACAAAGAAGATTTTAGTTTTTTTAGGATCAAACAACTGAAGAGAGAAAGACGGAAAGAGATGAGAACAAACATCGGGAATATAATCAGATACTTTAGATATAAGAAGACGGCGAGCGAAGTGAAGGAAGGGGAATCAATCAGGCCTTTCAGAAGAGGGAATTGGAGAGGGGTTAGTGTGACGGTAGATGATGATTAGGATTGGTCGAGATTGTTTTACTTTACTGATGAGTTTTCGTTTCTTGATGAGAAGGCAGGATTGAGTGATGTGTTGAGGCTTTTCTTGAAAGTGTTGATCTTGAGTTTTTCTTGAGAAACTAAGGAATCAATTGTCGCGTGGAACCGGTTTTAGATTCAAGATTATCTCAAACCTAACCGATTCTATTCAGAAGAAGGTTAGGGTTCGACGAGTTGCTGCGCAAGTTCAGAGGACGGAGAAACAGCTGGCGCGGAGCAATTTGAGTGCTACAAGTCGCAGGAGAGACAAAACTCAACATCCCTCCTTGTTTGATCACTAAAAAACAGATAAGCATTTATCTTGAAGTTTCTTGACAGATTGATGCGGAGCTGCCTTTGTGAGGCTATCGGCAATCATGTTTTCAGAACTTATCAACTGTACATCAATTTCTTTCTTTGAGAACTTGTCACGGAGAGCTTTGATTTTGATATCTAGATGCTTGGTCTTTGAGTTTGAGCCAAACTTCTTGAGTTTTTCCACCAATCCGCGATTGTCGACATGAAAAACCGTCGCAGGAAGTTTCAGTTTCCAAAGTTCTTCAACTAGAAAAGAGAGCCATTGATTTTCATGCTCTCCGTCTGAGAGAGCATTCAGTTCCGATTCTGTTGACGACATCGTGATATTTTTCTGCTTTTTACTGTTCCAGGAAATCGGACAGGCCTTCCAGAACGCCAGAGAACCACTTTGAGAGATTCGGGTTTCTTGATCTTCAGCCCAGGTGGCGTCCGTGTAAAATTGAATGCGTTCATTCAATTGACTGGATTTAGGTTTCAGAAGCAGACCCCTTTCCTTGGTACCTTGCAAGTATTTCCAGACGTGAAGCACTTCCTTCCAATGATGGATTCCTGGTCGCTGGTTGTACCGAGACAGAATCGACACGGCAGATGCAAGATCTGGTCTGGTCCTACATGCAAGGTAGTTGAGCATACCTGTATAGGAGCGGTAGTTGATTTTTAAAGCAAGAAAGGCTTCATGTTCCGTACTTGAAGCTGGACGTAGCTGCAATCCAGGCGTCAGAGGAGTCTTCACTGATTTACAATCGGTCATACTGAGCATTTCAAGTAATTAGACCACCACAGCGGGTTGAGAGAGAGTGATGGAGTCCTCAAGGACCAAAACATTCATTCCCAGTAAGGTATCAGGCTCATGAGCAGAGGAGTTCGGGAATCTCTTCAAGAAAAGGTCTTCAAATTCATTTGGGCGTCCTACAACAATCAGATCGTCCACGTGGAAAAAGATGAACGAATTCTTTTCTCAATGGATGAACAGACACGCATCAGAGGTCGAAGGAAGATAATCTATTTCTTTGAACCATCCGGTTAATGTTTTGTACCAGTTTTTGGGTGCCTGCTTTAAGCCATACAGCGATTTGACCACTTTCAAGAAAGGGGCCTTTCTTTCTGAGCCTTCTGGTGTTTTGATGAAAATCTCCTCCTCCAGAGGCGCGAATAGAAAGGCACTTTTTACGTCAAATTGCTTGATTGGTATCTTCAGGTCAATCGCCAGAATGAGCAGGGTGAGGAGTGACGGAAATTTTCCAGTTGGAGCAAACGTTTCAAAGTAGTCTTCCCCATACGTCTGCAGAAAGCCTTGAATGCAGAAGCGGGCCTTTGGCTTTTGAGGAGATGAGTTTGTTGCCGGTTTAGTTTGAAACACCCACGTCCCGTTGAGATATTTGGGTGGAGTTTCCCAATGATCTACCCACACATCATGGTCTTCGATCGTGTCTAGTTCAGCTTCAATTGCTTTCACCCAGCCTTCAGCGTTGTTGCCAGTGATCGCACTCTTGAAGCTTTTCGGGTCTTCTGAAAGATGGGAGGTGTGATGAGAATATTTAACAGGCTTCACTTGAAGAGTTCTGTCTCGAAGTATTCTGCCCACAGGATTAGAAGCGACAGGAACCAGACTTTCAGCTACATCAAGCACATCGTCTTCAGAGTCCTCATCAGCGGTTTCGAAATCGGCAGTTTGTTCGTCTTGAGTAACATCGTCATCAGCCTCCTCCTCCTTGACATTCACTTCCTCTTCAGCTGGCCTATCAACAGCCCTTGGCTCAGTGCGTTCAATCTTCTCATCGACAAGCAACTCATCGTGTTCAATTTCGGGAATTGAGGAATTGTCAAAATCGAGGAAATCCACATTTTTGGTATCAAGGATTTGTCCGTCATTCAGAAGAATTCTATAGCATTTCAGCTCCGCATCAAAACCAATCAGCCGTCCGAGTTCTCCTCTAGGATCGAGTTTAGCCTTCTTCTGATGGGAGTATACCACGACTGGATTACCAATGGGGTGAAAGAAATTTAGGGGAATAGCTTGCCCTTTAAACAATTCATAAGGAGACTTGTTACTCTTATGCGAGGGGATCTGGTTAAGTGTGAGCATGCAAGCACTCAACACCTCATTCCAGAGAGTTCGTCTCAGACCAGAATCGTACAGAATGGTACGGAGAGATTCTAGGATAGTTCTATTGAATCGTTTGGCTAGACCATTTTGCTGCGGTGTGTATGCATTGGAGTAGCGCTGCCTGATCAGATTCTTTCGACAGTATTCCTCGAGATCGGAGTTGACAAACTCTGTTCCTCTGTCCGAATGTATCACATTAGGATAGTATCCCAAACTTTTAGCCTCTGTGTGACAGCAAAAGTGAGAACTGCAAAAACGTCAGACTTCGCCTTGATAGGAATAGCTGAGCAGAATCGAGTGTTTGCATCCACGATGGTCAAAATGTATTTGTGATTTTTGTGGGATGCGGGACCAATAGGACCAATCAGATCCAGATG
>SMGU01009746.1:0-16432 GCA_004348175.1 Puccinia novopanici
AAAGCTTGGTTGAATCACTCCTGGAGAAAGGTTTAAGTAACAACAAAAGCTTCCTTGGACTTTCTGCATCCAGTACAATGCTTTCAATCCTATTTTGACCAACCCCAGAAAACATGAAGTCCTGTTTTGGAACTGTGAAAAGTAGCATAAATCAAAAACATGTCCAGTATCATGAGAGGAATTCAACTTTTTCAGCTTTCAATTAAAATCATGATAAGCTCCTTTGTTCAAACAAGAATGTAAAGAAACAATAAAAGAAGTAAGGGATGGAGGAAAAACAAAATTCAAGACTATCAACATAAAACTACACAATCTTAACCTAATCAAGGCATGGCAGGAAACAGGTTAGTCTTTGAAAAAAAGAGTTCCTCAAATAAAAGTAATGTGTAAGATTGATTGAAAACAAAAGATGAGGATTGAGTCTTGAGCATTTTATTATTTTTCAAGCGTGTATGTATGAATTTTATGAAGAGGGGATTAACAGGTCAAGATGCCCATACTTTTCCAAGCGTCCAATAAGTCACCAACAACAAATGGGGCACCTTCTTTAGGGGCCCTCAATTCCTTTGTCCATCAATTTCGATTGAGGCACAGCGCCACCAGAAATCCAATGTTAATATTACGTTATTGTTGCTGTTTTTGGAGTGGATGAGAGAAGACTTACTTTGGGATCGATTAAATCAAACTCGACTCCGAATTGCAAGAAATGTGCGAACAACGAATTGACATGTCCTTCCGATGACAACTAAGGATCGATCCCAGACCAAGTCAGAAAAGAAACACAGAAAAGGTGGGAAGGGATAGTCAAGACCAACATGAACGAAATGATCGAAATGCGCGTGATAGAGATGGGCAAAGATGCGTAAGAACTGGGTGTATAGATGTCGGGCCGAGGAGGGGAAGCTGTTTGGGTTGAATTCGCGGCCCGCTTTGGTCGGGAAGGTCGCTTCGTCCGCCAGCAGTTTTTCAGCCCAAGTCATCACGTAATCAATCTGCCCAACCCACCCATCCAATGTTACTTTTGTTGGCAAGATAATATGAGATAAAAAAAAAAAAGAGAGAGAGAAGAAGGACTGACATATTGTGGTGCAGGGACTTTCACTTGTTTCTTCGTTCCTCCCGTCATGCTAGTCCACGTATAATCTATGCTATAACCAGAACCAAAAACAAAAGAAACACGAAGTATCGATCAAACCGACACGCGTATCTGATGTCATCAGGATAGAAGTATTTACCCTGGACCAGCAGACATGGTTGGACAGACGTTGACATTACAACACTCCGTGGTGAGAGAGAGGATCAAGTTCAAGGAGTTGAAGAAATCGACGAGGTTGACAGCAACCCACTATGATAACGCAAGCAAATGAGGAGGTTAGGACCCGGGGATATAGAAAAAGAAAAGAAGAGAGGAAAAGCAGACCTCGTTGACGTCGCAATATCTGGGCAAGGAGACGATAGTTCGGAAGCTGCCCTTGACGAGTGCAGCCTTGACGAAAGGGCTGCATAGATAGAGAGCCTTACCGGAGGGTGCGGAAGGGGTGATAGCGCGAGGCTGGTTGCTGAGAGAGAGGTTGCTGAGGTTGCTGGGGAGGTTGACATGGTTTGGGTCGACTGAGTTAGTGGCGACGACGGGGGAGGTGGGTGATTTGTGGTTGACGGACTGTTGCGGGGAGGTATTCCCTTGTGAGTTTGGCTTGCCGTTGCTGGTGTTGATGCTGTTGGTTGTGAGTTTGTTTGAGCCGATTCCCACTCGGTTGAGGAAAGACATGATGGATGGTTTCTGCTAATTAGTCGAGTAATCGAGTGCAGCGAATAACCTGGTGTGAGGGCGACTGTCACGGGGGAAGCACGGGCCAGTCACAGAGAAAACACGGGCCAGTCACAGAAAAACACAGCAAATGGAATCACCCAAGAGAATATGTAAATAGATTCTCATCTCCAGCAGAAAAAGGATTCACCAAGCTGAGAAGGAGAGCGGAAGACAGGGAGTCCACCAGGACGCACCCCAAGTTGACAGTGTGGCCTTTTTTCCCTCTCATTATTTGTCTCAACACAAAGCAGCTGACTTATTTACAGCGATGTAGTCCAATAAAGCTTGCAGTTTTCCAAACAATTTTTGGTTTATAATTGCTGCCTCAGGATATTTTTTTGAACCCAATTTTTTTCCCCAACAGGTGTGGCAATTGTGGTGGTGGTCACCCACCAAACAACTTGAAATGTGGTCAGTGGTCCATACAAATCTGTGAGAGTCTTTGCATTTGGGGGCAAAAAAATAAAATAAAATAAAAAAATCGTGTGAAAATTCCGCAAGCATTGTTGGACTAGCTGTACAATAATACAGACTTTCTAAAAAGGCTTGTGGTTTGTGGACCCTGAAAACCCACAAATCACAAACTTCAGCCACCAGGCCCTGTATCACTGCATTTCTTCCTTCTTCATCCAACCCTAGCTACACCCGCACCCAGAACTAATGGCCATTGGAAATAATTCCTCAGGCTCAACCCAACCACAAACTCAAGAGTACAATTTCTCATCAATCCAAGACTGATTCAAAATCCCCAAAAACTCTAAACAGCTCCACCAATCTAACCAGTTTGTTTTTCCTTTTCCTATCCTCTGCATCTTTTTCACTGACACCCTCATCTGGCTTGCTACAAAGGAGATGCAGCAAGGAAAAAATATTGACCCCAAACGCCCACCCCTCCCTTTTGAGAATGTAGCCAATAAGTCACAAGAATCCTGGCTAGAAACCTCCCAGCCCAAGACTACTCCTTTCTTCCTGTTCTACAATATATCCATCACGGAATTGGAATTTTGTCAAGCACTCAAAGGGAACTGCACCAAGGGAATTTCCCAAGTGAACCCCCTTGGCACCCCATTTTTTTGCCAAGGCAACCAAATGGCACAAGAACCTAACCCAATTGGCATGCAAAATGTGCAAAATTCTATTGAGAAGGCCAACGGATGGCCACGGTGTTCATACAGTGCAGGATCACGCACCACATCACATGTGTTCTGGTACAGGCACAGGTAAAGACACATCCATTGGCTAAGGGAGTTGGGCAAGATTTTTTGGTCAATTGTTTGGTTGATTTTATCAAGAGAGTGGCCTCACAGATGCAGCTTGACAGCAATAACCTTGATGCTCTTTTCATATTTGACATAAGGCATGGTAATCTGGATCAAGCAGTTGGTTAGTCTCTGTGTTGTGGAAATTAGGATGGTGGAAAAAGACAAACATGAGCTATTGGGTTGGGTGTAAATGGAATGGTTCATTGGGTTTTGGCGAGTGGGGTGGGATGGGGTGAGGGGGGGGGGCACCATTTGTAGGGGTCTGCGCAAGGTAGGGGTCAGTATAGTGGTTAAGAGGAAGAAGAAGGAATAAATGTGGTGATACAGGGCCTGGTGGCTGAAGTTTGCAATTTGTGGATTTTCAGGGTCCACAAACCGCAAGCCTTTTTAGAAAGTCTGTATTTCAAGGTAAGTCAAGAGAGAAACTTAGAGCCTTTCCAAGAAAGCTTGCAGTTTGACAAGCAGAAAAGTTGTCAAATTTTTTGACTTTCAGCCACATCAAACTTCAGCCACCAAGCTGTAAAATTCCATTTCACAGGTCACAGGACACCCTGGAAACAGTTTTTTGGGTCCTGGGGCCACACTGCAATGGCCCAGCTTCATGCAGCAACCGGAATTAGACCCAATTTTGCACAAGGAGTTGATTGGTGCAGGTCTTGAGACCTAAATCTCAAAAACAAACAAGATAAAAAAATACATCTCATCATTATCCTGTATGTTCAATGGCATACAGGCTAAGAGGCTGAAGTTTGAAGTAGCTGAAAGAAAAAAAAAAATTGTCTCAAGTCTGCAAGCTTTCTTGGAAAGGCTGTATTTAAATACTATCTACAAAGCGCCTGTGACATATTATTCATTTGAGGACTTTGTACATGACATCTTCATGTAACAACACCCCCCCCCCCCTTGACAAGAAACTGGCACAGGGTCCAAGAACAAATAGGATAACAATAAAAAAACTGAGTTCTTTAGATACAATAAAAGGGGGTTGAATTTTAAGAGGCATATTTTTGCAAGGCTTATCCCTTGTAAACTGCATGCCTTCTAAAATTTCACATTAGTATACGCTTTTCATAAATTCACAAGGGTTCACCAGATTTTTTGAAAATTGTAAAAAAACCAATGTAAAATTAATTGCATTGTAAATTTACACCTGGGGGGGCTGAAATTAAATTTCACCCGCCATTCCTCACCAGCATTTCCCTTGAAAATAAAAACCCTTGCAAAAGGCCATGTGGGGCCCAATTAGCCCAAATTTGCAAGCATTCATTTCCATGGCTCCATTTTTGAATTTTACAAGGCTTTTAAATTTAAATCCAGAGAGTAATAGTTCAGAACTTTACAAGCCTTTTCACTATTTAGAAGGCATAAATTCCAGAAATTACATGAAAAACAATCCACAAATACCCCAATTCAAACACAGAATCTTACCATTGGCACTCAATGCAGGCCCTGGGCAGATTATCAGGTGCTGTATTTGGTTGGCAATGGACTGGACTTCTCAATAGACTTACTTCCACTGTTGGAACCTTTTTTCTCCATGGCATCCCCCTGCCCTGTCTTGATTTTCAGCTTTTCCTTCTTGATAATTTAATTTTCAGTCTTGAGTAATTTCAATCAAACCTTGAATTCTCCTGAAGAATTCCTTTTTTTTGATCCACAGTCTTAAGTATAGAGTATAAATTAATAGTAAAGAGCAGAATTTTCCCCCAAAGGAACATGAATTTTGAGTATGGAGAAGTATTCATAGTATAGTATGCACGTGAAATATGTATATGATGATGAGAAAGCAAGTGTGAGAAAATGTGTTTATGTGATAAGATCTTTGAGAAATAATTTCATAAAAAATAACTAAATAGCATAGTTTTAACATTCCCCCCTCATCATCACCAGAAAAGAAACTAAAATTAAGAAAGGAAAAAACAAGACAAAATGAAACAGAAGAAAAAAAGAGTTTAGGATGAATAGAAAGTTGAAATGAGAGAAAGCAAGAGAATGAGAAGAAGCGAGAAGGAAAAACAAGAATCAGAGAAGAAAAAAAATAGAAAGGGAATTGGAAAACCGCTGAGTACATTGGAAAACACCACCAACTCCAAATGTTGAAATCTTCTGAAATGTATAAGGGGTTTAAGGTTAGCTAAATAGCTCAGAATTAAACCATTGGGGTCTGGATTGCATTTCCCAGGAGAGAGACAAACAGGCACAGGGGGTGTATGTTCATGGCAGCCAGTGCATATCAACCCCCCATTACTTGCCAAGGTGTGAGGCAAAGGCTTAATGCCTGCCTTTTCCATGAATTCCCAAATTTTTCTGCCACCCTAGGGCCTTGGTCAGGACATTGGCCAGTAGATCATTTTTCCCAATCTATTGAACAGCAACTTTATTGAGATGCAGGAGTTAATTGATGATATGGAACTCCTGCTCTACATGTTGGTGGTTCTTCCTGGTTGCACAGTTGGAGCTGATCGCAATAGCTGATTTGTTGTTGAACAAAAGAATTGGTGGATTGATGGAGAGGAGTTTCTGGGAAAGAGAAGAAATCCACTGGCTGTCCTTGGATCCGAATGATAAGGCCATGTATTCTGCCTGACATGTCAAGAAATCAACACAAGACTGCCGCTTGGATGACCAAGAAACTGGTTCTCCCCACATGAACGTGAAGAAACCATGGACAGATTGGCCCCCTTTGCCTCCACATTTTGCGTCCACATAGGTAGTGACACAACACTCTTGAGGGACGGATTGATCAGCAACAATGGGCAGGATTAGTCAAGAAGAATATTAAATGTAGGAGATCAAGTGACGAAGTGCTCGCCAGTGAGAGTCATCCGGATTCATGGAGAAGCAAGCCAGAAAATTCACAGAAAATGTGATATCTGGTCTATACCCCTGAGAGAGATAGAGGAGGGTGCCAATGCGGGAAAGATAGTCATGGTCTATGTTGGTGGCTGGGTTTGACAACAATTTGGTGGAAGTGATTTGGGTACATCTTGTTATACTGGAGGTTTCAATGGAGAGCAGCTTGTAAATCAGCATTGGCTGATCAAGAAGAAACCCTCCCAGAGTAGGTCAAATGCAAATCCCAATTATACTGGCCAATTGCTGATCCTATTTGAGGTCCAGAACAGAGGAAAAATTCAATTTAATTTTGGAAATAAGACTGGAGGAGCTTGAAGTGAATAGTCTATCATCCATCTGTATCCACAATAAGGCAACTCCATCACCAGCTTTTTAGGTGTATGTTGACTGATCCTCTGGGTTTGGATAGAAAACAATGGTGGTGAGCTGCTGCTTGAGATACAATCACTAACAACAACCAGAATGATTAGTGCTGTACAGGGCTTTCCATAACTTGAGAACCAATCCTTCAGGAACATTGAGTCCTTCTGGAGGACACACATAAAAATCATAGTTGATGGTACTATGGCAGAAAGCCGACTTCACGTCAAACAATGTCAGAGGCCAAGAACACCGCAAGGCCAGGGCAAGAAGAAGCCGTAGCAAAGCAAACATCAGTTTTGGCGCAAATTTTTGTTCAAAATTGATGCCCTGGACTTGAGTGAAGCCCTGTGCTAAAAGCCTAGCCTTGTACCGAAGTATGTCACCCTCCTGGGATCTCTTGAGAGCCGAGACACAGCAACAAACAAGAATCTGCATTCCATCATGATACTGAACCACCTCCCAAACACGGAGAGTCTGCATCATACCAAGTTCCACCTCACAGGCCAGCCGCCAATGCTGAGACAGGTCACTGTTCATTGCCTTGCAATACAAAGTCAGGGCATCTGACAGGACGTTCGCAACTGCTGTCACTGATTCTATTGCTGCGTCTTTCAAGTGGAACTCCTAGAAGAGAGAAAAATCCCCCAGCTCCCTGGAATGGATGGCATCAACAATTGCTTCTTGTGATGAAAACTGAATTGAGTTCAGCGTGAAGTTGAGGGAAGTGGAGGTAGTGAGACAAGGAAGGTCATCCTCATAAAAGACAACAGATGAACCTCTGATGACCTTGTTGGTGAGAGGATCCCATAGCAGCCATGCATTCAACTTGTCAGAAATTCCAACATGAATACACCACAAGAAATGTTGTGTCGCTTGCTAGGTGACTATAAGCAAAGGAGTGCCTCCAGAAAAGGAGGAGCTTCAACTGGAGATTCCTCCATGTTGGTTTCTAGCAAGCGACATCTGGACACTCATGGTGATAAGCGGGGAAGCCTGAGTCTTTATTTGTTTGGTGTGCTTGGTGTTGTGAATGTCAGCACGGCAGCCAAAGACTTGGAGCATTGAGAATGAGGGTGCCCGTTTCATGACAATTTCAAAAGGCAAGATGGTGGCATTAGCATGGACTACCCTATTGAAAATCCATGTGGCTTGATGCATAGCATATGACCAAAGGGTTACAGAAAGATGAGAGTGAATAAGGAAAAAATGGGTCATCTCCATCAATGTCCAATTCTTACTCTCGGCACAACCATTCTGGTGGTTTCCATACGGAACAGCAAGCTCATGCCTGATTGAGCTATTGTGCAGAAATTTCAACACATTGGAAGTCAATTCACTGGCATTGTCAGTCTGTAGGGCCTTGATGAGAAAATCTGTCTGGCATTTAAAATTTCCTATCCATGACTGTATCATTCTTGGAGCTTCATGTTTGGATTTCAGACTGATGAAAGAGGTAAGGTGCAAGTGAAAATCTTGAATAACCAGCACATGGACAAACCCCTCAATTGATGCAGGATATGGACCCATAAAATCCACAACAATCTTGTCACCAACTTCCTTGGCAAAACCACAAGACTCATCAATGAATGACTAATGCTGACTCTTAGAAAGTCTTATTCAAAGTGTGAACAGACAGGTGTCCCAGTCTGGAATTACATAAATAAGATTGAATTGAAGAGACTGGGGCATGGAAAAAAGGAAGCATAGAAGAGATCCAAGGAGACAATGAAAGTGGCAGAAAAATGCAATATTGATGTAGGAATGTCTTGAAGCTAACATTGTCTTGGAAAAGAGTGAAGACACCATCAAATGATACATCCCCATCCAATTCAGCAAAGTAACACAGGGAAAAACATAATTTTCATTTTGAAATTAAACTGAAAAGACCATAAAAATCTGCAACCTTCATAGATTTAGATTTTTTTCATATTTTTCCTCCTTTTCAATCACAAGAAATAATTGCTCAAAAAAACCGGGTGTGCACGTGGAAAACCGGGTACACACCAAAATGAGTAATTTTAATTTTTTTGCAAAATGAAAAAACCAAAATTTACAAATATTTTTTAATTTGAAAGTTCATGGTTTGAACTCTGAGAATTATTAAGAAAATTTCAAAAAAAAAAATGTTAAAAAAACCGGGTGTAAATGCGGAAAACCGGGTTTGCTGTGCAGCACAATTTATGTCGCCATGATGTAAAAACAGGGTGTAAACACAGATTACCCAGGTACGTTTATTAATGCCCTACCTAGAAAAATAATTTTATGGTTATAATTGAGACATGCATATGCATGTAGAGTGTTGGTTGGTTTTTGGTTGCGGACACAGGAGTGTGGGAAAGGAGGAAGGATTTTTTTCAATTTCTTTCAACAACTCATAATCATTGATTGAAGATCAAGAAGAAGAACAAACATGAAGAATCAAGAACAATCGAAACTCTGTCAATCAACAGGTAACACTCATAGAATCACAAAACCATCAAACACAATACTCATCAACAGTCATACTTGACAATAGATTTAGAACAACGGAAAACTCAAGTTGAGGAGGAGTGGTGTAGGAAATTTAGAGGAGGAAATTGAGGTAGAATTGGTGTTTACTCTCTATTTGTTTTCCTAATTACTGTTACTAAACATGTTTTTTTTTCTCAGTTTGTTATCATTGTGGTTGTCATTGTTGTCGTTGCTTGATATAGTCGTTTTGTGTTCATCATTTGTGTGGTTTTTTCTCAACTCCTGTTAGTATTGCTTTATTGCTTCTATGTTTCTATTCTGTCTATGTTTTGTTTATTTCCTATTATCTTAAGTTGTTGACAAGTTTTTTTTTCTTTAGTTACTACTACTGGCTGAAATTCATTGTTTCTAAAAAAAGAGAGTCGCATCTGTAATCTTCACAAATAATAGAAAAGAAATAATTTTTATTTTTCAACATTTAAGAATACCACATTGCTCCTTAAGAGGCTTGGTGAGCCTCCAAAGTCAGGGCTTGGTTATGCTAGCTAATCATGCCATCATGGGTGAATCAGATGCAATGAGGACTGTGTGCAGAGTTGGTGATGCTCTTTCACAAATATAAGATGTATTTTCATTAAAAAGAAAATAATCATGAGTACAAATAATGAGTCAATCAGTAAAAATCATCTCCAGAGACAAAGTGTCACCCAGCAGGCCAAAGCACAATGTGGAGAAGTGGAAACCAAGTGAGGCAGCACTAAAGATTACCATGAAGAACACAACTTTTGAAGGAAATCACATGGGGCAACAGTGTCAACCCAAGGGTGTGATCTGTGATGAGCACTACAAGATCTCGAGATGGTTGTCCAAAGACGGATGATTTGGGGGGCTGGTGAGTTCCATCCAAAAGCATCCTGTGAGAATTTTGGGGTGTTGTGCCCTTCTTATTTAGATAGAATTGATGAAAGAGTGAATTTCTTGACCAAGAGATAAACAACTTAATAATAGCACTACGGTTATTCTTCAATAAGGTTTCTGAGATCCAAGAAGTGGTGTCCCTGGACAAGGAGTTTATTG
The DNA here is from genome assembly GCA_004348175.1 of Puccinia novopanici. Taxonomy (NCBI): domain Eukaryota; kingdom Fungi; phylum Basidiomycota; class Pucciniomycetes; order Pucciniales; family Pucciniaceae; genus Puccinia; species Puccinia novopanici. The sequence continues at coordinate 9,820 of SMGU01009746.1, forward strand.
GAGGAGGGTTGTTGTAGTGTGGTGTATCTTGAAGTTGCTGAAGATGTTGGTTCGAGTTGGTTCTTCTTGTGGTGAATTCCCAATGAGATGACAAGTTCAGACTTCAATCTTCAAAAATGAAGCATTCACACTCCGGATACTGCATTCTACTCCTCTTGCGCTCAGGACGTTCTTCAGCTGATAAATTTTCTGTTGCGCAGTTGCTAATAACTCCAACACATACCACGCTCTGGGGTGCAAGAATGGTGACAGTTTGGGATATTGTTTTATTGGATTCAGTAGGGAGTGTGCGAAGACACAGTAGGAATGAGGCCTTGCAACACAGCAAGAAGCCAGTGGGCGGTGGAAACCAGTGCAGGTCACATGATGATGATGAGGGGGAATTGAGGTCAAGGGCCAGCAGGGCAGGAAGCAAGCGAGCGGAAGAGGTATGCATGGGGCTTTGTTTTTCTCCGGCTGGCGCGGGGCCATGGGGAGAGATGCGCTTGGAGGGCGGGCCTCGTGGGGACAATCAGGTATGTGGAGGATATGTTCCTTGTGGCGTTACAAGCAGCGAGGTCGATTAGGTTGGCGATACACACACAACAAAACATACGGAAAAGGATGAAGAAAACATCAAGAAGAATCACGCTGAACAAGATACAGAAAAAATAAAAATAGAAAGATAGGATATTCCGAGATGATAAAGGGTGTGAGTGGATGGAGTACCACGTGTTATAATTAATAAGCGTAACGGAAGTGCTTATATCTGTCGCCCAATCTGAGCCACTCTTGGTTGTCGAGAATTGTTGCCGATGGGAGCCCCTTTTCGGAGAGGATGTCGGGCACTTCCTTTTGTTGTGTCTGTTTCTTGTTGTTGCAATACCGCAGCCAGACGAGGTTCACACTGCATAGAAGCACGACCCCTGCCGAGCTATAATAAGCATGTTAATGGAAAGGAACAGAAAGGCGTCAGTCAAGAAAGTGGGGCCATTGCTCAGGGTTGTGTGCGCACAAGCATAGGTTCACTATCGTCGCCGTCTGGTAACGCGGCTGTTCTGAGCTGGGAAAGAGCTGTGTTCAGAAGAGAAAATGATTTCAGTGAGGCTTTGAATATTGGTGGTGGATTAGGGAAAAAAGAAAGGGAAGCCGACCCAAGTAGAAAGGATGCCGCCGGTGTTAGCAAAGACGGGGCCGAGAGCAATGGCGGTAGCTTTACGATAATGGGGGGCGGAATTATTGGCCAACCAAGCGTACATAGTGGGAGAGGCGGAGTAGATGCCGGCGGTGGAGAGGAAGAGAGAGAAGTATCGGCAGCTGTTTGACTCGCTCAGCAGGAACATCAGGTAGCCCGCAAACTGCTCATACCCCCGTATCAGACCCTGCTTCGTAGACTTGGGGCCGGATCAGAAGGACTTACGGCTATCGAACCCATCGTCACTGCCGTTACGCCCCGTGCCTCATATCGATCCGAGAAGTAAGCCGACGAGAGCATTGCTACCACATCCGTGAATGATAAAAAAAGTGAGATGTGTTATTGAGAGGTGAACATCAAGGGGGAACGGTGGAGGAGTTGGCTTTTCGAGTTCTTTGTTTGAAATGCTGACCGACAAATCCGATGGCAAAAGGTGGCACAGAGACCAGTTGAGTCATCCTCGCCGAATATCCAAACTTGAGATGAAGGGGAGTCAGTTATTTCCCGCTGAAGGAGGTCTTCAGCCGCGGTGTTGATAAGAGAAGCTTACAGTTTTGACGACTGATGACGGAAATCATGAGAGAAATGGAGTAAGCAAGTCACAACAACTGTTATTTTTAAGGGGTAGTGGTGGGGGGTACGTACTGCTAGGCTCGAAATAAGCTAGGCCATAGAGGTTCGAGCCGACCATGAAGAGGGCACCTATGGCGAGCAAGACGTGGGGGCTTTTGATAGCACACCAGACCTGGTACCACGAGAAGTTGTCTACGCTCGACTCGGCGCCAACCGGCCCGTCCTGCTTCATCCGCAGCGTCATAATCCTGCAACATATATACCCAGAGACCCACAACCCGCTCAGCACTTTCTCTCGTCGCCCCGGAATACCCTCTCTCTCTCTCTCCCTGGCCCCCTCTCTTACCTTTTCTGTTCAGGCGTCAGAAATCGACTCTCCGCTAACGAGCGCGGAAATAGAAAAAAACCCATCATCCCGCAGATCGTCGTGAAGATGCCCTCAATCTGTCAAGGTTGGTTGTCGTGAAATTTGAAACAGATGTTAAAAGGTGAAAAATTTTCCATTGAGAAGGACTACAAAGAGAGAGAGAGAGAAATGACAAACGATAAATATCCAGCCCCAACCAGGGATATTGCAAGCGCCGTCTCTGGGGGTGATGATGATGGAAGGAGGCAACATTAATCATAAAGGTGTGCATTATCCGCTGCCGGAGGCGTGTTCATGACGAAGAGAGAAGAGCACAGTACAGCTGAATCAACCAGTACGCAAAGACGCCCGACAAGGCGCCTGAGAGTGCCGCGGCGGACGAGAACAGAGCGATGCGGGACTGTACTTCTTTCCTGTGGGTTATGCAAAATATCTAGCGGATGTTATTCCCGGTTCATGGCACTGAGATTGGAAGATCCGACGAGGGGGGAAAGAGATGATAGACCTTTTGTATGCATTGGAGACGTAAAGTACGGTAGCCTATATATAATAAGCCCCAGATACACATCAGCTCGGGAAACTACATCTGTGCAAAGCGCGCCTTGATGGAAGCTTACAGGATAGAGGCCGCCTGCGGACACAAAGAGAAGGCGATGGTTCAGCCGGGGAGGTACGAAGAATTAATGAGCAAGTGGAATTACCCTCAACAGCGCCTAAAAAGAACCTATGGAAGAAAGCCGGTGAGTGTTTCGAGAAAGCGGTGATGGATGAGACACGGGAGTTAAAGATATGCACACACACCTTGCCGCAAGTAGGCCCTTGTAATTGTACACGAAGCCTGCAGAATTTTTTTAAGCGAGCGGGCGAACTCAGCATCTTTTCCCAGTCCCTGATCATCGAGGGTGTATATCAACTGCGTATTCATGTACCTTGTAACGTGGTCACCAGACCCCAGATGGTCACCAGTAACGGGATCATGATGTTTGCACCCACTTTTTTCAGTAGCTTTTGAGGTTGAATGAATTGATTTTGTCGAACAAAAAAAAAAAGATGGGTTAGATGTGAATGCGTCTTATAAGCACATAAAAAAAATCTGAGAAATGAGACGGACGAGGTTGACTGGTAGTTCGGCGGCCTGAGGCGATCATTGTGGAGTGAGAATGATGAGCTCATGTATGCTGCCGATAGATGAAATAGGTGGTGTTGACGCACAATATAAGGCCTTTGGGGCCACATTAACGGATATGGGAAGAGAAATGAGTCAGAGGATCAGTAATGTTGGATGCGCATGTGGATGGCAGGAAGAAGATAACCAACACGAAGGTGACAGTGAGAGCGATGGAGAATTGGTGGTCGGTGATGGCAAGACTTTCCTGCAAGCCTATGGAGAGAAAGAATTGTGAGTTTTTTTTTCCTTTTATTGGGCTTTTCTTTGGCGGGGTCATGGGAAAGGACTGACCGGCGACACGCGCATTTCCTTCAAGAAGGGAGGGGAACAACGAGTCAATGTTGAGGGGTGAAGTGGTTAGCAGGAAGAAAAGACGGACCCAAGTTTGAGCGGTCAAGATGGCTCAGAAAGGAGTACAAAAACGTGATGGGGATGATACTGGGGGATGCAGGGAAGGCATTTGATTGAGTATACTTGAAGGGAGAGATAGGGAGGTGCTTCTTTCCTGCTTGTTCCGATGTGCAGCGTGGAGAGGGCTAGCACTCACATCCAATCGGCCCGCCGGACGGCCAGTCGTTCCGCGCGAGGGTCGATATCCGCCTCCTGATGGCCACCCAGCGGCTTGAAGCATTCCGTAGAATTCTCCCCGCTTTCTTGGCCTGTAGAGTGAATGAACGGTTGCACAAAGAAATGGCATGGAATATTAGTATTGATGGAGAGGTGAGTGATGAAGAATATTTGACACCAGAAAGGGGAATAGAGGTGTTACCCGACGAGTTCCTGCGCTTGCAAAGTTCTGGACGCATGGTTGACGAGTGCTATATTACTGCTACTAATGCCGGTGCAGCTGAGAGGGAGAAATTGTGGTGATGGTGGTTGCGGCACTAGAGATGGTGCGGCTGGAATGAGCGAAAGGGGAGGAGGGAAGCCGGAAGCCGCAAGAAGGGGGCATTATCATTAATTCTCTTTAAGTGGGAGGCAAGTATGGACTAAAGATCTTCGAGCAGACCAGTGACTGATGCGCCCAACATGATAATAATGCTGCCTGCCTACCGGATTACTCGCTGTCTCCATCCACAACCACGGAGGAAACCACGCACCATGCAAAGGGAAAAAAAAATGAGCCTGATGTGCAATTCTCGATTCACATGACTTCAGCGCCCGTGTATGTAGAGAGTAAATAAATATGTAATATCTGCTCTTCGGGAGGTGTTTCAAGTGCGACGGGCGCGTCAAGATTTGATCGGGACCTCTTGGGAACACCGGCTCAACCTATTTGACCGGATGGATGTACACTAGCTCAAACCAAACACAGTCCCTGTTATAGAAGATCAGCAGCGGTGTCTATCATGAAACCCAGCTCCCTGTACAATTGAAACAGCACTTCCCAACTCGTCATCTCCTGCCTTATGTAACTTTGCCGAAGCCTCGGCCAGCGAAGGTGTCTCCCTATCCACGGCCTCGGGAATCGTGTGGGTATGGGCAGCAGCAGCAGCAGCAGCATGAAGGGCTGGGGCAATGACCGGAAGGCCAACATGAATCCAACACCAAGCTCCGCCAGGGGGCCGTCGAAGCCTGCTTACGGCAAGCCAGACAGCACTTCTTAGGCGACGCTTGCTCAGGGTATCGCTACCAAAGTATTCCAATAGGTTGACTGCAAACGATGGGACGCTGCTTAAGAGCAAACTCCACAGGCGGAGATTGTCTCATCGCGCCCCAGATTCCCCAAAACTGGGAAAAGGAGAATGAATGGCGTTCATGTAATCTTCTAGACGCGTCGCTTATTTTTAATGCAGCCTCAGGGATGCTTCCAAAAGGAAAAGTCAGGGGGGGTTGATGAAGAATTGTGAGGGACCAACGGGCACAGTCAGCGCACAGAGCTTAAGAAGCGTCTGCACTCTGTGCAGCGTAAGGCTGCCAACGAGCAGCAGGAGCGCCATACCAGATTGAGATATGCGCTGAGACCGATTAAAAAAGTAACTTCACCCAATCCTCCCCTGTACGGTCGGAAAATTTGGCTGAGTTTTGTGCTGCCGCCGACCGCAGGGAGGGACTTTTATGCCTTAAGTCCAGGTCCCCTGAGACCACCCACCCAAAGGTTGAGAAAATGTACAGTGCCCGGACAAGAGTTAAGGGCACATTATTATTATTTGTCAAAAGAAGGATCTTTTGAAATGCAACAGCAAATAATTATCATCACGAAGTTAGCAAGTTACTCAATGATCCAAACCATAAATTGAAGAAAAAATGTTTTGTCTCCTTCAAAATATACAGTAAAAAAAGATAAATAAAAAAAAGAAAGAAAAGAAAGAAAAGAAAGAAAAGAAAGAAAAGAAAAGATTCAATATGAACACAAAAAATAAGAAAAAAATACCCAGGGTAGAGAGAAAGAATCATAGAGGATGACTATAATGTGGTGACACAAGGTGAGAGCTCTTTATTGCAAATCTATTTATTCAGCCAGTAGTAGTAGCAGCCAGCAACAAGAGAAGAAGAAATGGAGAAATAAAGAGAAGCAGTCAATCAAAAACATGAGAGAAACAGAAGCAGTGAGAAATACCAACTTGGCAACATGATAAATGAAATCAAAACAACAATGAACAATACATTGTTTACACTCAGTGAACAGAAAACAACTAGATGAAAGCTGAAAAACAATCACATATATTAGGATGGTTCACATAGGGAAATTTTAACCTTGCTGATTTTATAAATCAGCAAGTGTCCCCCACAACTTTTGCTAGTGCCAATATTGGGTTATAGCTTATGCACTTTTTGCTGATTTATAGCATATATGAACCATGCTATTCAGTATGAGAGAATCAAAGAACAAAAATCAATACCAAGCTACCTCTGATGCCTGTGAATTGTTTTTGAAAAGAAATTCTCCTCCTGAGGTGATAAAGCAGCTCCAAATCTGATGAATTCAATATTGAATGATGAGTACTTAATTAATCATTGATTGAATAATTATTAATTACCTGTTGATACTTGGTGTTGCACTAAGACTTGGGCTAGACTCTTGATGTTGATCTTGACAACTAGACTTTACTGTTCTTTCTAAGAAAACTGCTGTAAGACTGAATCTTCTTAGTTGAAAACACACTGAGTGACATGAAAACTAACCATGTACTACACAATTATGGTATTCAAAATTCGGACAAAAAAATTGACATAATATCAAATTTTGATTTTTTCGCAGGGGATTGTCAATCAAGTTTTATGAAATGTGACAGTTCCCTGTGAGAAAATTTTATGGAAATGTACTTGATGATTTCATGTTTGAATTTTGAATACCATAAATGGATATGCATGGGTCAATTACCCCACA
>SMGU01009755.1:0-12944 GCA_004348175.1 Puccinia novopanici
TTTTTCTTCTCCTTTTCTTCCTTCCTTCCCCTTTCCTTCTCCTTCTCAATTGTACCTCTCACACAGAGAACCATTTCCTGACATCTTCCGAGCTAGCTCTGTAATCCAATCAAGCTTAGGTTCTAGAACTTCTCTCCTGGACTTTGTCCAGTCTAGACACCTGCATCCGAATTTCCGAACGGTTTAGTGAAGAGTCCACGTGACTCTTACACTTTTTTTTTCTCGAACCTGAGAACCCTACTTCCGACCATCTTTTCCGCCGTTTCGTGAATGAACACCTGTCATCACACCAATCCCAATCTTTCCGGTCCACTAGACGATCCCGAATCACTCGTGAGAGCTGCTAACGCCAAGCGTCGCAAAGCACTGCTTGAAGCAACCCTCAATCCCAGCCCCCCCTTCACGTTCCTTCCGCGTCATCGGAAAAGCTTCCACCGCTCCCCCCTTCTCCCCCTCCGCAACCTCCTGTTCGTGTACCCGAACCTGGACCGCAACGCATCCCTTCCCCCTTCCTTCAACCATCTACGATGTCTAAACCAACATCATCAGAGACTCCGACAGCGTCTGGGTCAGCCAACGAGACCCCATCCCCATCGCTCGAGGACTGCATGAAATTGTTGATGGCCAGCCACCAAGCCAGCATAGCTCAGGCTCAGGCTGATCGCCAGGCCGCTGCTAATCGAATGGCGCGACTGGAAGAAGCCTGGATGGCATTGTCAGTCAAGACAGAAACGACAACTCCGGCTGCCCCCAACTTGGAAGCCGGGAGAGTTGACTTACAGCGTTTCCGCGTATTGGATGGTCCTGTCTTCGTTGGACCGGCCCAGTCAGTGGAGCCATTTGTCACCTGGATCCATGGCGTTCAGGTTTTCTACGCGACGAAAGGGGTCACGAACGATGCCGACAAAATCAGGCTGATTGGGGGTCTGATTCGAGAGACGAACCTTTTGTCATTTTACGCCAACGAAGTGGAGACCCTCGTCCTAGGGTCTTGGGCTTCCTTCAAGTCTCGCTTGTTCGAATATGCTCTACCCCCCTCTGGAGAGTATCTCTCCGACAGCAAATCCGCCGGCTTTCGATGACAGCATCTGAATCCTTCTTAGCCTTCAGCACTCGAGCCAGAACCATGCAGTCCCTGCTTAACTTTGATAAAGCAGGCGCGGTTTCTGATTACGATATAGCAGAGGCAATCACTCTCGGAACGAGCGGGGCTCTACTCGCCAAGATCCAAGATTTCCAGCTACTTCTAGCCTCACCTTTCGAGTACAGTGTCTTCGAGTCGCGCGCCAATGGATTTTATGAAGGACTCCCAAAGCCTGCCAGAAATCGATCAAGCGGTGAGACGACAGTGTCAAAGATCGGACAAGGCACTCGTACGCGTGAAGAGAATATCTGGCGAGTGCACGCTTATCTGGATTCCCAGGGGCGCTGTCATTTCTGCAAGAAGTCTTGCGGCAACGCGCCCGGCGCTTGTCCTGGTCCGCTCGACAGGAGTTTCATCGAGATTCCGTCTTCGTTCAAGGCTCCGCCCAAACCGACGGATTACAAGCCGCCCAGAGCAAGCGGCAAAGCTCCGACCCCTGCAGGAAGACCAACAACAGCACCTGCGGGTCGACCCACTGGGCGAGCCGCAACGGTGGCTTCGATCGGGGGGAGGAGTTCCCGGATATGGACGCAGCCTCTATTGCGGCACTGGAGGCTTTGGATCAGGAGTTGCAGCGTCAGGATGAGTGGGTACCCAAATTATCCCACTCCTGTGTGGTGATTCAACTGAAGCATAACGACATTTGGTTGCGTGCTCTGATCGACACAGGGTCGGAACTGAACCTTATCACACCGAAAGCGGCGGCCAAGACTAACCTACAGCTGAAGCCATTGGTGCGACCTACAAGGGTGAACCTGGCCCTTACCAACGGCTCAGGTGAACAAATGCTCCTCACTCATGGGACCACGGCCTCTCTCCGCGACCCACATTCGGATTTGGTTTTTGAGGGGGTTCAGATGAAGGTGGGTCCTATCAGTGGGGACCACGACCTCATCCTGGGGACCCCCTTTTTGTCACATTTCAAGTTGTCCATCTCTATCGCAAACCACTCTGTTCACTGTGACCTCTCGGGGCACAATATCTTTGATCACCGTTTTCGCCCCTCCGTGAATTGCAATCAAATTCCCCAAGCTCCTGCCGCGTGTTTTTCAACTGCAATTGCTCAGTACAACTGTGAGGAAGCTGAGAGCGCTGTCCTGGAGGAATATGCCGACATATTTCCGACAGACATTCCGGATATAACTGATGATTCGGCCCAATTCCCTGAGAAAGCCCAATGTGAGGAATCTACTGTGAGGCACAGGATTGTGCTGACGGATCCAAACGCAGTCTTTAATGAGAGACAATACGCGTATCCGCAGAAACACATGGCTGCCTGGCGTGCGCTGCTAGAACAACACATCAAGGCGGGTCGTATCCGTCGCTCCTCCAGTCAGTGGGCGTCTCCAAGTATGATTATCCCAAAAAAGGATCCAACGGCTCTTCCGCGATGGGTCTGCGACTATCGGAAACTCAACAGCTTGACGGTAAAGGACCGCTCGCCATTGCCAAAAGTCGACGAACTTCTGCGGCTAGTGGCTTCCGGGACGGTTTTTTCAATTCTCGATCAGACAAACGCTTTTTTCCAGACTCACATGCGGGAGGCCGACATACCTCTGACAGCGGTCAAGACGCCATGGGGCTTGGTGGAGTGGGTGGTAATGCCCATGGGGCTGACCAATGCACCTGCCACTCACCAAGCCCGCCTGGAGGAAGCGCTTGGTGAGTTGGTCAACTCTATCTGCGTTGTTTATCTGGATGACATCGTCGTTTACTCTGATTCCTTTTGTCAACATCAAAACACGTGAGGGCCGTTCTGGATCGACTCCGCCGGGCGAACTTGTATTGCAGCCCCAAAAAGACCAAGCTTTTTCAAAAGCAAGTCAAATTTTGGGGCATTGGATCTCGGCAGAGGGCGTGAGACCGGACGAGGAAAAGGTGGCCCAAATTCAAAGTTGGCCATCACCGACCTCCCCAAAGGGAGTGAAGAAGTTTCTGGGGACAATTCAGTGGATGAAGAAGTTTGTGTGGGGCTTACAACGCTACATGGGCACCTTGACGCCGTTGACCAGTAGCAAACTAGCACCTAAAGATTTCAAGTGGGGAGAGGCGGAAGAGAAGGCTTTTAACAACATCAAGCGAATTATGACGTCGCTACCCTGCTTGAAAAACATAGATTACGATTCCCCCGACCCCCTCTGGCTTTTCACGGACGCCAGCGGCTCGGGCTTGGGCGCTGCGCTCTTCCAAGGAAAAGAGTGGAAGGGAGCGTCCCCAATAGCATACGAGTCACATCTAATGACGCCGGCTGAGCGTAACTACCCAGTGCACGAGCAGGAACTCCTGGCGGTGGTGCATGCACTACAAAAATGGAGAATGCTGTTGCTGGGGATGAAAGTTAATGTTTTGACGGACCACCATTCACTGACCTACTTGATGAAACAGAAGAATCTTAGTCGCCGGCAAGCTAGGTGGCTCGAGCTTCTGGCCGATTTCGATATCCATTTCAATTACATTCCTGGGGAATGCAACTCAGTGGCGGATGCATTGTCGCGGAGAGACTCGCCGGATGAACCACAGGACATCAAACCGTCGGATGTGGCGTGCGTTGCGGCGTTGTCGGAGCTTCGGTCGGTTTTGTCGCTATCACTACGTGACACCATCATCGCCGGGTACGGAGAAGACGAGTTTTGTATTCAACTCCGCAAGGTTTTACCACTGCGACAAGACTGCATCGAGGAAGATGGCCTCCTTTTCGTTGATGATCGACTGGTGGTTCCTGCTTCTGCAGACATCAGGGGCAAGTTGATCGAGGAAACACACCAGCGGCTTGGTCACCTGGGCTACGTGAAAACCCTCGCGGAGTTGCGCCGTGAGTTTTTCTGGCCTATGATGGCCAAGGACGTCTTGCGAATTACGAAGTCATGTGAGACTTGTCAGAAGACCAAATCGCCGACGACAGCACCTGCGGGCAAGATGATGTCCAACCCAATCCCCCGACTACCACTCACTGACTTAGCCATCGACTTTGTGGGACCCCTCAAGCAGTCCCAACACTATGACATGATCTTAACTTGTACATGCCGACTTTCCGGTTTCACCCGACTTATTCCGGTACTCAAGTCCGACACCGCTGAGAAGACGGCCTCCCGGTTCTTCGCGGGATGGATTGCCATTTTCGGTGCTCCTCAATCAATCATATCTGATCGCGACAAGCTCTGGACGTCTCATTTTTGGCAACATCTGATGAAACGCATGGGGACGAGTTTTCATATGACTTCCTCGTTCCATCCCCAGGCGGACGGTCGCAGCGAGCGGACCAACAAAACTGTCGGTCAAATTCTGAGAACTTTTACGGCCAAGCGGCAAGGTAAGTGGCTTGAATCGCTGCCTGCCGTGGAGTTCGCTATCAACTCTGCGGTTAACGTTGCCTGTGGTGTATCACCATTCGAACTCATCATTGGGCACCGCCCGCTTCTTTTTCCTTCAAAGGAACCAAGAGCGGACGCGCCAAAATTGTTGGCGGCTTGGGTGCGCATGCGGGAGGACTCGTGGGCCACGGCGAGGGATCAACTTTGGGTCAGCCGCATCAAACAGGCGTTGCATCACAACCGCCGGCACAAAGACAGGCCGCCACTCCTCGAAGGCTCATGGGCCCTGCTGGATTCAAGTGACTGGCGGGGTCGCCATCAAGGCGGGACGGACAAGCTCAAGGAGCGTTTTGAGGGACCATTCAAAGTCACGCGAGTTTTCAACAACGGCCAAAGCGTCACCTTGCAACTGCCGCATGGGGACAATCGGCACCCGACCTTCCATGTGTCGAAGCTGAAGGCGTTCTACGCGGATGGGGAAGGCGAAGGGAATTGGGAACATAAGTAAGTTCCTCCCATAATGCACCTCTGGGTAGATACCCCTTCCTGTTTGTCAAATCATTACCTTGGCCACGCTGTGAGCACACCTCGGGATCTTTGGCTTTCTCACAGTTCCTACGCGACGGACGGTGGCGCAGCGGGCTCCGGACGGCCGACCTCACTCCCCATTCCTCCGCCCATTGTTGTTCTGTTCTTTCTTTTTTCTTTTCCTTTTCCCTCTTCCTTTTCCATCCATCTCCCCTCCTCTGTTCTGTTCCACATGTTCTTTCCTTTCCTCTCCGCTTCTAGTTTCTAGTTATACGCTTCGAGCACAGGCCCACTCCATTCTTGCCTGTGTTTTAAAGGGGGGAGAATGTGACACCCCGCACTACGGGTATCACAAAACTATCTTACATAATCATGACCTTAACCTTCACTCCTCCCGCACCCTCCTAGCTCGGTAGAGAACCATTTCCTGACATCTTCCGAGCTAGGTGAGCCTTTCATATTTTCTCATTGTTCTTCTTTCCCTTTTTCTTCTCCTTTTCTTCCTTCCTTCCCCTTTCCTTCTCCTTCTCAATTGTACCTCTCACACAGAGAACCATTTCCTGACATCTTCCGAGCTAGCTCTGTAATCCAATCAAGCTTAGGTTCTAGAACTTCTCTCCTGGACTTTGTCCAGTCTAGACACCTGCATCCGAATTTCCGAACGGTTTAGTGAAGAGTCCACGTGACTCTTACATGATTGGCCTGCCTTTTTGACTCAAAATGTCTTCATGCTCTTTGGGAGTGCAAGCCAGGCCAGTAGCTCTTGCCTAGGTCTAAAGATACTAGGTTTTATTTTGACACAGTAAACAGGTCTGACAGCCTCTTCTTGGTATGAAATACAAGGATGCTAAGGCTTCTGCAGAGCTCATATATTTGGGAATAATTCTCCATGAGTCTCTATTTCTCCTCAATCCAAGGCCATTGCTTGTACTTTTGTGAATGTAACAACAGGTTTATTACTGAGTTACACTATTGTAAGAAGGGATTTAATCATGAGTAATTCCTAGGTAAGAGCAATGTTTCTATCAAGGCAACATACAATCATTGCCTCCACTTTTGGGGTGGTGATACACCATGTCATCTGTTCAAGTCCTTGTCAAGACATCCTTATGTGTATGGATGCTAGCTCATCCTATCCATATGTCCTCCTCTTATAAAGAATGTCTTGTGCATGCAAATATCTAGTCACAATACCTCTGCAATGCACCTTTGGCATTGTAACGCAAATAGAGCACCACAACGTGTCAAACCCCTTTCAATAAATCCCCCTTTTTTAGGGGTTTCATACCTTGATTTCTATTTTTCCCTTCTAGGGGCAATTTAATTGGGTTTTTGGAATATAAAAGCTTGTTGGATAGTTTATAATTTATTACCTCATCTAAAAGGGTTTGGAATTAAATTATTCATTGAATTTACAGTATGATTTAATAATTCTCTCTTATTTGGTGTTCCACATCCTTTTTTAGATTTTTTCCTAATTTCAAAGATTTAATAGTTTTTAGGAGGAATTTTTCACAAAAACTTTGTTTTGTACTTATAGAGGTGTTACTTTATTTTTATTTTTATTTTTTATTGATATTTTATTCATTCAGATTGGTTCAATATTGGCTGAATAATTTAGGTTAAAATATTATTAGAGAAGCTGGGTGTGAATGTGGAAAACCAGTCTGCTGTGCAGAAAAAACTGGGTGTTAATGGGGAATACCCTGGTACATTCATTAACACCCTTTTTTTTTTTAAAAAAAAAAACTTTCTCTATTGTTTAAGGATAATTTTTTCTTTTCTTTCAATTTGAAGTTTAGATGATCAATATTGAGTTGAATGATAATTTTTAATTTTGAAAAATCAAAATTATGTGCCCCTAACTCTTGTCCAGGAAATTCAAAAATAGTAGTTCCTACCTTTATGGTGGTCCAATAGGTTTCAAGGATAAAATTTGATAAAGGACCAAGTTTTCACTCCATATAGGTTTTATAATTATTTCTCCTATAAATACTTTAAACTCCAGTTACTCAATGGATGCACTGGCCAGCATCATCCAGTGGAATTTGTTTAGATTTGGAGCATTATTATATCATAGTACATTTTCTGACCAACCACAACTCATGGTTTGGCTCACAAATTTCTGTCATTATTTTCTAACCAGTCAGAGTACCTGAGCTCTGAACAACCAGAAGACATGGTTCAGTTCTCATACCCATTCCAATCAGAAGCCATGGTTCAAACTTCCACCAGAAAAATGTCTCAGTTGAATTTCATGCCAGAAAAAGAGCCTTGTATTGTTTTACTATAAAATGAGGGCCTCTCTCCCCTCCCAACACCCCATAATGTACCAAGAATACAGCAAGAGGAGTGTTAGGATTGTGACTATATCCCAAGAGGACTTTCTAATTTATTTATTTATTTATTTCTTTTCTTTTCTTTTGCATATTAGGCTTAAAATAAGGCCCCCTGTTCAAGTTGTATTTCTTCCTTTTCTCTTCAGAAATACATCCTTACTTGGTTCTGAGCCCATAGCACTGAGACATGCTCTACTCAAGTTCCTCTCTTCGTTGATACAAGCCCCTGAGTATAATCTACTCTTGATTTCCTAGCTCACCCTTTTCCTGTTCTGTCTGGCCTTAGGCCATTATTCTTTTAAGCAGGAGATCCAATTTTTCACTTCCAAAAATGTTGGAATTCTGGATTCATTCCTTTATTTTTTCTTCTCAATCCTAAAAAACACATTGATTAAACTGTTTGTGGTTGAATAAGTAAGCAATTCTTAGAAGCATGATAGCATAGTTTTGGCACCTGCATGTAGTCATTGAACCTTGCCTGAGTAGTCAAAAATTAATCATTCTAGTCTCATGGAATTGTCTCTCTGATTTTTATCACTCTTTTATTCAAGATTGTTTTTTCTTAATTCATTTTCAAAACCACAACTTGGTCTGCTTGTACTTAGTCTATTTATTTAGCATAGATACAAGCAATATCACCATTGGTTCTTCTCCCTTCTTTTCCGCACCACCTTGAGCCAATCCAGTGATCCTCTCTTGAGAATCTCTGTCCCTTATTAAACCTTCTTCATCCTAATTATCCTCAACCTCGAGCTCAGCAACTCAGAAATTCATCAAAAAATTCATTGATAAAAAAAATCCACCCTTATATTAGAATAGGCAGCTAGTAGTAGACCAAGAAAAAAATTACCCTTATCCAGGTGGTGTTTTCTCAATCAGGCGTTCCATCAAAGCCTTTAATGCCTTTAAAACAGGTATCCCTATTTATAAAGTTTAAGGAAGCGGATATAAAACCTGAATAGTCCACCTTCATACTTCCTCTAGTTATAAGTAAAATAAAAAACCATATCAAAATAACTCACTAATCTACTACACTATTCCTTATCCCCATCCAAATCATTTTTAATATAAAAGATTTCCACTTGAATCATCTTCAATATTCTTTAAATATTATTTCAAATCATCTTCTCACAAATTTCCACTACAAAATTTGTTGTAACACCCATATGGAGATAAGTTAATCTCAGTCTGATTAGAGGTTTCTATGTACATTTTTCTCTAATATTTTTTTTGGCCAAAATAAATAAATGAATTTGTTATGTTTGGCTCTTTTGTAGTGCATAGGGAGGAAGGTATTTCAAACCAACCATATCAGTTGTAATACTTCATAAATCTTTGAAATATCACCTCTTTTATTTCCCCCTTGCAGGAATGCCACCTATCCCAAAAGGATTTCTCACACCATTGGAAGGGAATTAATTATTTACAGTGTAGTGTGTAGAATCTAGTAATATCATTCTGTGGCCATACTCCATCAGTTTCTTGCAATTCCAGGGATATATATTGAAATGCAAAAAGAAATTTGAGGCTTTCCATCAGGTTGGGTGCGTAGACATTCCAGCCTCTGTCTAGGAGATGCTAATTCCATATTTCCAATGACTTGAAGACATTATTGTCCCACTGTGCAAGAATTGTGGCTCATTTTTGGATCAATTTTAAATAAATCATAAGTAATGCAGTTTGATTCTGGCACATTTGCATTCTCATCTATTAGAATTAACAATGAATTTCTGAAAATAAAGACCAAACTGAGAATAAAGCAAAACAGGAAGTCAATATATTAAAAAAAGATAAATAATGAGTTAGATTGAGAAAGAGAGAAATGATACTTCTTGAAAGTGGAAATATGATAAGATAAGAAATGAATACAGGGTGTTCAAGCTAGGATAGTTCAAAAATGATGTGTAGGCATTCAATAAGAAAGAAAAAGAATTCAGTTTCTAGAGATAAAACAAGAGAGATTGAGAACAAAAGAGAAGTAATAAATCAGGAAAAAAAAACATCACAGAAAAGCAGCAAGTACTGTTGGAATTCCAGTCTTTTTTGCTCTGAGATCTTGTCTCATCCCCATTTATTCATCTGTTACTCATTAAATTTTCAGGCCCTGTTTTCCATTCAAACCCCTTTATAAAAACTTGCACTGAAAAAAAAACTTGATCAACTGCCTGCAGTTGACATTCAGCATGCTCCAGCCAAGCTGCCATCCAAACTCCACATATTTGCATATGTATATTTTTTTGCACAGTCACTGTGCAGTGTGCACAGTGACTGTGCATCCAAGCTTGGTTGAATCAATATTGGATTAAGGTTTGAGTAACACCGCAAGCTTCCTTGGACCTTCAGCATGTCAACTGCAGGCAGTTGAGCATGTTTTTCCTGCAGTGTTGGCACTTGTATTTAGTTTATTAAAGTTTTGCCCCAGAGTGAGAATCAAAATCATCAGTTCTAACCCTAACTGTTGCTCAAGTCCAATTGGAACTTTAGCCCCATCTTGAGTCTCTTATAGAAGGCAAATTTACCCCCTACATCTGAGAACCTAGCTCATTTTCTGCTATGGCAAGATTTTTTTTATATATCCTTTGGCCATCTTGCCAGGGAGATGATGAAGGGAAGTGGATTGATCAGGAAAAAACTTGAGACTCAACAGCGAAGGGAAAGAAAAAATAGCAGGAGCACAGAAGAGGAAGTGGATTTGCAGTCAGGTTACTTTACTGATGAGGATTTGTTTTGTTTTGGAGGCTTGTCTTGGGAGTATTGAGTTTGAGTTCTTGAGTTTTTAACTTGGAAATGAGGAAGTTTCATGTTTCTCAGATAAACCTATGTCTGAAACCTAACCATATCTCACGAGATTATGAGTAGGTTTGAGCAGTTAAAGTCTGAGCTGTGGTGACAGGAATCCAAAACTCAACATCATCCAGCTACATGCACAGCAAGAAAAAAAACAAGACAGTGAATATATTGAGAATGTCAGTGTGGATGGAAAATATAGAATTGGTAGCTGACTTACCTCATCTAGTTCAGGCAAGAGGAGAAGCTTTTTGATTTCTTTCCATCCCAGAGCTGCAATGACTTGAGTGGTGATCCAATCTGTTGATCTGCTTGATTTTGATCAACACACCCATTCAAAAATTTATGGACCCATGCAAAAAAACAAAAAAAAAAAGAACAGCACCAATTTTGAGAGGAGAGATATTTATATGGATTCAGCAAAAATCCCTGCATTTTACCATTCACCAAATTTTGAGTTTTGTTTTTGAAAATTTCAGCCTATATAATCCTGATGTCTAGGATTTCTGCCCTTTGCAATTAATCAGGGATATTCATTGTGCACAAAACCTTTTTATTCAGAATTCTTGAATAATTTAACCAAATAAAAAATACACATACAATTTTTCTTTTTCCTCAAAACTAAAATGGTATATATTCTGCCAACTAAACTACAAGGTACAGGAAAATTCCCTGAAAGAAGTAAAAGCTAAAATTTGTTATATTTTCCTAGTTAAATGGCATTGAAAGCATCCTATTTCATATTGGTTGAGAGGAGCTGATTTAACCTAAATTCAGATTTACCTTAATATTTTATTCACCTGTGGCACTTAAATTTCCACTTTAAATGGATGAAAAGTTTAGGTACAGCCTTTAGGCACACCCAAATTTTACCACATGCACTCCAAAATTGATTGCATTGGTGTGCACAACAAAAAATCATGTTTTGGTGTTTTTCTGGTGTGAATTATTCTGCATGCCAAGAACATTGGTGTGAACAACTATGCACACCAGAAACAAGGATCCAGTTCACTACTAATAAAAAAACACACCAAAAAATATTTTTTTTGGTGTGCATTGTCGTGCACACAAGAACATGGTTTGCACAAAAATGCACACCATAATTTTGTTGTGCACACCAATGCAGTCCATTTTGGATTTTATGCGGTAAAATTTGGGTGTGCATAAAGGCTGACCCTAAACTTTTCATCCATTTAAAGTGGAAATTTAAGTGCCACAGGTGAATAAATATTAAGGTAAATCTGAATTTAGGTTAAATCAGCTCCTCTCAACCAATATGAAATAGGATGCTTTCAATGCCATTTAACTAGGAAAATATAACAAATTTTAGCTTTTACTTCTTCAGGGAATTTTCCTGTACCTTGTAGTTTAGTTGGCAGAATATATACCATTTTAGTTTTGAGGAAAAAGAAAAATTGTATGTGTATTTTTATTTGGTTAAATTATTCAAGAATTCTGAATAAAAAGGTTTTGTGCACAATGAATATCCCTGATTAATTGCAAAGGGCAGAAATCCTAGACATCAGGATTATATAGGCTGAAATTTTCAAAAACAAAACTCAAAATTTGGTGAATGGTAAAATGCAGGGATTTTTTGCTGAATCCATATAATATCTCTCCTCTCAAAATTGGTGCTGTTCTTTTTTTTTTGTTTTTTTGCATGGGTCCATAAATTTTGAATGGGTGTGTTGATCAAAATCAAGCAGATCAACAGATTGGATCACCACTCAAGTCATTGCAGCTCTGGATGGAAAGAAATCAAAAAGCTTCTCCTCTTGCCTGAACTAGATGAGGTAAGTCAGCTACCAATTCTATATTTCCATCCACACTGACATTCTCAATATATTCACTGTCTTGTTTTTTTCTTGCTGTGCATGTAGCTGGATGATGTTGAGTTTTGATTCCTGTCACCACAGCTCAGACTTTAACTGCTCAAACCCTACTCATAATCTCGTGAGATATGGTTAGGTTTCAGACATAGGTTTATCTGAGAAACATGAAACTTCCTCATTTCCAAGTTAAAAACTCAAGAACTCAAACTCAATACTCCCAAGACAAGCCTCCAAAACAAAACAAATCCTCATCAGTAAAGTAACCTGACTGCAAATCCACTTCCTCTTCTGTGCTCCTGCTATTTTTTCTTTCCCTTCGCTGTTGAGTCTCAAGTTTTTCCTGATCAATCCACTTCCTTCATCATCTCCCTGGCAAGATGGCCAAAGGATATATAAAAAAAATCTTGCCATAGCAGAAAATGAGCTAGGTTCTCAGATGTAGGGGGTAAATTTGCCTTCTATAAGAGACTCAAGATGGGGCTAAAGTTCCAATTGGACTTGAGCAACAGTTAGGTTAGAACTGATGATTTTGATTCTCACTCTGGGGCAAAACTTTAATAAACTAAATACAAGTGCCAACACTGCAGGAAAAACATGCTCAACTGCCTGCAGTTGACATGCTGAAGGTCCAAGGAAGCTTGCGGTGTTACTCAAACCTTAATCCAATATTGATTCAACCAAGCTTGGATGCACAGTCACTGTGCACACTGCACAGTGACTGTGCAAAAAATACATATGCAAATATGGAGTTGGATGGCAGCTTGGCTGGAGCATGCTGAATGTCAACTGCAGGCAGTTGATCAAGTTTTTTTTCAGTGCAAGTTTTATAAAGGGTTTGAATGGAAAACAGGGCCTGAAAATTTAATGAGTAACAGATGAATAAATGGGGATGAGACAAGATCTCAGAGCAAAAAAGACTGGAATTCCAACAGTACTTGCTGCTTTTCTGTGATGTTTTTTTTTCCTGATTATTACTTCTCTTTTGTTCTCAATCTCTCTTGTT
>SMGU01009756.1:0-18709 GCA_004348175.1 Puccinia novopanici
TAACTGCCCATTGTTGCCTGTAGATGAGGAAGAGATTGAGTTCCAAGAAATTGAGATTTTAGAAACAAGATGATTGAAAGTGATTACCAAGCTAAAGAAGGAGATTTCCTCAATGGTTTCCATAATTCAGTCATGAAGTCTTCATCTGAAATATAAAATTAGAGATATCAGGTTTGAGAAATTTTTTTGTCTCTCAGTCCCCACCCATCCCCTTAACTATCTTGCCCTCAGACCTGCAGATTTTTTATGGTCTTATTTTGTCTAATAGTAACATGGCATTTCCCATCTCATGCTACCTCCATGTCTCTGGAATTTCCAACTTAACTTCCCCTTTCAATCCATTTGAGCTAGATTTTAATCAACCTTTGCCTTCTATTTCACATTCCATGTCCATGTATTTGCATGTTCACTTGCTTTTTAGCTCAAAAAAATTTCTTAAATATGCTTGAGGGCTGGCACAGACTGGAATGCAGCAAGGTGCATGGCAGCCAGGACTGGAATCCCCCTGCACCGCCCCACTCAACCATTGTAGCTGCTACATGTCATGCGCAGGGGCAGATGCTCCTGCTATAAGCTGATCCATGAATCATCATGTGGTCTGCTTGTGCAGCCTGGCATTAGCTCTCATATTCCCCCTTGCTTCTTCTTTCCTCCAAATTAATTTTAATATCAAACCTCCTGCCCAGGCTTAAGCAGTTCCAACCAGGATTGGTTATGATCACTGTGGATCTGGGAAGTTACTAGCAAACCCTAGAAAATGACTATTCTCCTTCTGATCTGGAATGAGCCTGCCTCCTTTGAACTAATTTTACAGCCTTGCTTCTACAGGCCGCACTGAGAGGAGTGGTGCACTCCACAGCCCACACTTGGGAAAGCAGAAGTTGCTATACATGACTACACTCCCCCTAGAACACAGCAGAAACCCCAAGGGGCCCTGTGTTTGATACAGATCATCAATTGGAGGAATGAGGTGTAGTGGATGGTATATCATTTAGAAGTCTAATTGAAGAGGCTTGTGCACCTGGAGAACCACAGTATCAGCTTTGAGATACTTCTTCAAGAACCATCTGACTTCAATATAATCTAAGCTCAGTTTTCCTGGATCATTCTATCCCCCTGATCCTCTTTATATCAATTTCCTGAGCTTTAAATTGAATTTTCTAAGATTTAAATTTAACTTTCAAAGATTCAAATTGAACATTTTATCATGTGACAGCAGGAAAAGTTATTTTTCACCAGAGAAACTGTAAAATAAAACACCCAAAAAACATTAATTTTAATGCATAAGAAATCAGTTGGGTGTAGCTAAGATTAACTAGAACCATATCAAAAATGTTAGGTTTGGTGGCAGTGCAACAATCATTTATTATCAATCCTACTATACCTCAGAATTTTCTCATAGTTCAAATTGACTATCATTATTTTTCATTTCCTTATCTGATTCATTCCAAGAATCCTCCTCAATACCTTTACCCTTGGTTTAATTCCAGATTCCCTAGTTCTGTCAACTTGGATTTAAGATGTTATGAAATTTTTGGCAGAGGTGTTAATGATAAGTTTCTGAGACTAATTAGCCACAGAATTTTTTCAGAAGATTTCATGAGTAAAAAAAACTCCTGGAGAGGAAAATTTCTTTTTGGTGGCAACTCTCACTTGGCCAAAGAATAGAATCATGTAGGATGCTATTGTCACATTCTTCTTGACCCAATTTTCAATGGAGGGTATTTTAAGAAATTGATCTGGAAGCATTGTCTTAGAAAATGCTTTCTGATTTGTTTCAAAAAAATAACTCAGAAAACATCAATTTGACCCTTACAAAATAACATGCACTCCTCATCAAATAGTTAGGTGTTCAGTATGCAAGGGATTTCTACAGAAACTGCCTTCTTTTACACAGCTTGAAGGTGACAAAGTGTGTCCACCTGGCCAGCCTAGGCAGATAACTTTAGGCCTCTTAGTATTTCCTTTGGGGCACAGCAGTAGTCACCATCAAATACATACTAAAAATAATAGGACCAAAACAAGGCCTAAAATCACAAATTTTTCAGTCCAAAATTATTCAATTGAACACAAGCCCATCTTTGGGACACTGGCTTCCTATGTGTCCAATCAAGGGGGTGGTTATATTACAGCCAGAACCTAGGGTCAAGTAGACCCAACAATCTTAGCACCTGGGTTATTTACAATTATTTTAGATGGCAGCATTACTCAATGTAGGATGCCATCCTGCTTTAGGTCAAAATATAAACCCAATGACACTTCAGATAAATTCTTAGGATTTCCCACCAAAGCATAACCAACTGCGTCATTCGCATGGCTTACCTGATGACCATCTACCTTTTTGGCATTGTGTTGGTATGCCTACTTCAAACATCTCTCACACAGGAAGAGCTATTCCCTGATTAACGTATGTTACGCATGTGCTGCAAGCTTTTGCCGATCACAAAAAGTCAATTTTACATGCTCAAGATGAATTTACTGAGTATATGACGCTTTTGAAGGGCACTCTGCAGTATTTGACAGTTATCACCGCATAGATCAAAATTCGAATCAATCAAAGACACCTACTTTGTAGTTTGTTAGGCCTTCAGCTACATGTTACGCGGGGAAAACGGCTTCCCAAACATAAGTTCAGTGATTGCACATCCCTCGAGATATCCATCAAGATAGTTGGGATTCGATGAAAGATACCCTGAGAGCCAATGTTGCCATCAAGCAATGTGTGCGTCCACTCTCAAATCGCACCCTGGACATATTTTACGAAGCTTTCAGCGATTTCCCCATCGTGGTTGGTTGATGTACCTCGCCCGGCAGCGTTGGCCTGCTTATGCATCGTCGTGTACTGCCTTTTGAGGCGTTGCAAGACTCCAGCATTGATGGTCTTTCCCATGGGGATGTTGATTGAGAAGACGCATGACTTTCCAGAGTTAGGAAGTACACAGGCAAAGGACATTGCACCGCATCGAGTTGGAGAATCGTTGACAGCAGAAAGAAGGCTACTGAGTACTGAACTTGTGGTGATCTCTAGAATATGAAGGAAATTGGTGGAGGTTGGTGTAGCCTATCATAATGAAGGGAGCTTGTTAGAGAATACGTTGGGTGGTATGAGATGACCAATAATTTTACCGTTTTTACCGCCGCGTGGACGGGTTTAAGATCGCCTTTGGTGATTGCTGTCCACAGATCCTCCGCAATTCTTGACCAAGACTTGCTCTCTTTTGCTATTTTGGTCGAATCGATCTCGTGGGATTGCGCGGCTGTCAGATTGACAGAATCAGTCGAGTTGAAACTTTAATTCTCGTGGGTGTAAAAAGTGAGAGCAAGCACCTGATTGGGCGGGCGCCTCTGAACCGAGGGTTCGCTGGACGGTATTTGGTTCGTTCGGGCAGGTCTTGAGTGGTGAAGTCAGTTCTTCCCCATCTTCACCAAGCACTCGAAGACCTTCTAGCTGGTCAGCAAGACTTCGCACACCGCCACTAGCCGAGCCGTCGAGTTCCGCTGTTACTAATGAGTCGCACCAAGGGAATACAATGAGGGGAGAATCCCATCGGACACTTGAATTCGGCTCCTCGTAACGACTGAATAGATTTTGGATGGTTTCTTCCTTGTAGCGCGAATCCTGGGGCAGCTTAGAATTGTTGGCGAGACAGTTGGCGGGTAGGTTGGCTATGTGAACCTAGGATGATGGCATTTTGAATGAGCACAATACATGGACTAGGTCGTGAGACTAAGATAACTTACAGTGCAGGTTCGAACACTCGCTTCTCTGGCGGCACAGTACAGTTGGTAACGAAAGCCCTAACAGAGTAAATGCAACTTTTTGAGTGGACCGTGAAGGTGGATGGATGGCATCAAGTTGCAGAGGGGATTTCGGATTGACCTTGATGTAGTTCATCCCATCACATATGACGACATGATCCTTGCTGAGTTTGCGAATGGTTTGTGATAGTACACTTGCGCGGGCCACCTTTTCCGTCTTGCTTTCTGTATTACTGCAAAAGCTTGTCAAATTCAACTGGCGAGCGACGCCCGCAGAGTCAGCCGATCAGCTCTCACCATCGTACGCCGAGCGAGGCACTCCCAGCAGTTCATCATTGATGACGACCACATTCTTTAAGGACAGTCCATCGGAGGCTGCTTGGGCAAACTTTGACTCTAACATTTCCTTGATTTGATGTGCCCGAGTGGTCTTGCCCGAGCAAGGATAGCCGGATATGACGACCAAGGCCATCTCGTCGGATTCGGATAATGAGGACACGCGGAGGGGTCAACACGGGGGACGATTGCGGGCCAAGTGGCTCCAAGTGCGGTCAACAGCTACGTAGTGTGAAATCTGGTGCGGGGGACAGCCCTGCGACATGCACGACCTAACCCTAAGCTGGTGAGGATAGTGCCTGGGCGACGCCCCTCGAGCATGCTGAAGCCCCCTTTGGCGAGTTAGGGCTTGTTGGGGAACCCAAGGCTGGACATCCGCTGCCCCACCCGACAAGACCGACGACCCACCCAAGACCACCCTTTTTTCATCGACCGGCAAACTCAGACGAGATGGTTCAACGAGTCACCCTTCGCACCCGGAAGTCTTACAACACCAGCTCGAACGTGAGAAGAATCATCAAAACTCCCGGTTAGCCACCCATAACAGTCCCTAATCCACATAATGCCGTGTCGACCACTCAAACCTATCGTCGCTGACAAACTGTGTCCTGTCCTTTTCCCACTTTCGATCAGGGGGCAAACTTTCCTACCTTCGACTTAACAAGCAGGCTACCGCCCCAAAATGTGGTGACTGTCACACGAGTCTCCCCGGTGTTAGCATGGCTTATCACTTATTGCCCTGACCTCCCATGAATAGTCCAATTTACCACCGATGCCCTTGAACTTTGCTCTCATTTCCTCTCAGGTTCCCGCTCTCCGACCTGTACGGTACGCCACTGTATCGAAACGAATCAAGACCGTCCAGAGACCATACGGTGGTTCCCGTTGCGGAAACTGTGTGCGAGATAGGTGGGTTTCCTCTCTTGCTCTCCACCTTCTTTGATAGCCAAAATGCAGCACCTGTCCTTAATCCGTGTTACACTTCCGTATCTGCAGAATTGTCCGAGCCTTCTTGGTTGAGGAGGCAAAGATTGTCAAAAAGGTGTTGAAAGCCAAGCCGTCCCCACTAAATCGAAGAAATAAACCTACCTTCCCTTGGTTAAATATATGCAGCGACCAACTTGGTCTTATGTTTTGAAATTTAGTACCACCCTACCTGATGATGTCTTACATGTCAACCAACGCTTTCCCCGGCTCCCAAGCAACATGACCAACCCGCGTGCTCACCGTGATCATTCTGTTGGACTCAGCCTCACGGTACTCAGCATTTTCTACTCTGAGTGTCCTGACATGCTCCATTCATTTGGACTTGATCTACTGTATTGTGCCCGCGTGAACTGCTTATTGATCTGTTGAACACTGTCAGCATGTGAACGCACATGCCCCACCCCGGTCATCTCAGAACTCCACGCATGATGGGCTCAGGATTTATGGGTTCATTGTGTTCCGAGGTATACGCCCCTAATTCTCTACGTATCGCCACCTATGCCTGTCTCCGGGGTAATAATACCCCAGAGTGAGTTGAGCCAACGGCTTGTGCTAGTCTATCAACTCTGCAGACGCTACCCACACTTGTAGCATAAGTACACGCTGCTCTCCAATACGGACGGAAGCTCTGTAGAATTTCGAGGTGTTGGTTCAGGTTGGAGTTGCACTTTTCGCGATTTTGAATCTCACGTGTGTTTGAGTGGTGCAGTTGTCTGCATGGTGTGACTTGGAACGCGTATCTCGGTAGACGCGTTGATGTCTATGCAAATTAAATATTTACATGCACAAGGAGTTATTTCCGGTCTTCCTTGTTTAGCCAGTTTAATCAGTGACGGCAATCCCTTTCATTGCCTCCGATTTTTCCACTCAGTAGTCCCTCCTCTAACGCGAGATATGCACCGGTGTCTGGGAATAGCAGTCTATGAATCTGTGTTGTCCTCACAAGTCACTCATTACGTGGCTTGCAATTTCATCACAGGAGCCAGTGTCTCGCCTAACTGGCCCTCTGGAACAGAGAGGTGTAACCAGTGCTAGGGGAAGGATAGCTCGGTAGTAGGCTGCTGGAAGTCTCGACATTCCGATCTTGGCCAAGCATGGAAGACAGTGTTCTAGTGTACTTCCCGCGCATGTTGCATAGTCTACCGTCCATCTTTACTACCCATCCTCAGGTCCATTGATGAAAGACCCCTCCAGGGCTTGCCGCTTCGTCGGTGTACCGATGAGCGTGAACTTGGAAGAGCCCATTTTCTATTGCCTGTTCTAACCATTTAAGGTAAAATGCCCACGCCACCTCATTCTTGCACCTGTCCCGCAGAGCCCTCGTCCAACGGTTGGTTTGAATCTCGGGAAAGATGTTGGTTGACCGGTGATGCCACCACCAAACTGATGCAGCCTAGGCGAGCTGGAACTTAAGAGTCAAGGGAGGACAAACAGGAGATACCGACAGATTGGCAACGATTCCTCGCGAAGTTCTCCTTGACATAGTGCGCCCTAACGCAATAGCCCTCACCGTATGCAGGGTTTCGTCAGAAGAATCTTCTATTCAGCATCGGGCTAGTGTCGCCAATGAGACTCATGGTTCTCAAACAATGGCTTATGGCCAGGGACAATGTGAGTTGCTTGCTGGGACGCTTAACATAAGAGGCCGGTAAGTAGCTCACAATCACTCAGCCCCAGCCCCCACCGCTTCATTCAGACAATCATCGGGCCTTACCATTCCTTTTACTCCATTAACAATTAACAATAAAAAAATAACCCTTCTTAAAAAAACAAACAAACAATCAGATCATCATGTTTCTCTACAGCACTCCAGTGGTGATGACCACCTTGCTCCTCAATAATTTGGTTAGTTTTCAACCTTCAAATTTCTCGAGATACCACATCGCGCCGTTCTCAGCGCGCTACCTCCTACCCACCGCTGACCAATTCTTCATACCCGACGTATGGATAGTATACGACCGCCGTTCTGGGCGCCGTGCCGCCACCCGGCTTTGCGCAAAACATGACCACTCAAACCCCGCCGCATTCACAAGCGGATAATGTGGAAGTTCCCGCAGTGATGAACTCTACCGGCATGCCAGTGAACCAGACTGCTGTAATAGGGCATTCAACCGACTCCTCCGAGATGAATCCCGGAATGGGCGACTCCATCTTCCCTGGCTTGCCAGGCTCCGGCCTATTCCCGCCGAAATCTGGTGGTGGTTTCCCGGGCGTCACGCCGCAACCTGGTGGTGGGGGTTCAGGCCTCTTCCCGCCAAAGCAAGGTGGTGGTGGCTCCGGCATTTTTCCCAACTTCCCCAATCCCATCCCCAACCCCACCCCCACTGTCAACCAAAGCTGCGTTGCTGGAATCAAGAGCTACATGGCGTCCATCAACCAGTCAGAGGGACACCCCATGACCCGTAGCAAACAATCCTGCTTCAAACCCTACACCAAGGTCCCCGACGCGGAAAACTTGGTTGTGGCCTCAGTCGACGCTGCCACCAATGTCACTGCTAGCGTTTCTCAGCTGATACAGGACGTTTCCGGTAAAAGGATTACCGCGGCTATCCCCATCATCATTTCCGACTTGCGAACTGTGACTGCCGTCGTAGCCACTGGGTCGCCCACATTGCTGTGAGTCCTCAAACTGTTAAGCTTCATCTTTGAGACTTTGAAGCTGGGCCTTGACATGCTTTCCCCTGCCTTCTACATTCCCATATCAAAGCTTGCCACCGCGAAAGGCACTTTCACCTCCGCTAGCCTTGTTTACGTCTTACAAGGGGTAAGTCCTCATCCCTCATGGCAGGTTGCAATCCGATGAGTACGCTTACAGTGTCGTTTCGTGCAATTACATAGTTCGTCACAGCCAGTCAGAGCGTCACAGATGCTTTGATCGGCCAAAAAGGCTTCTTCGCCCAATTCCAGTTCCTCACGCCTATCCGAAACACCATCTTGTCCTTGAAATCTGTGGTTGATGTGGGTGGCTTTTGATTTCATTCCGAGACATGAGGTTTGACCAAGGGATCGAATTACTAATTCGCCGCCCTCTTTCCACAGAGATTTGTTCTTCTCCTCATTCGCATGATCCCCACCAACAAACTTAACTTGGTGGCTGAGATGCACCAACAAATGAACCACTCGATGAACCACGCAATCAGTGCCTTCGAAGGTCCTGAGGATGGTGACTCCAAGGAAGATGACGACTCCAAGGAAGATGACGACTCCAAGCAAGATGATTAGATGGTCGTCAATTTTTTTTCCCCAGCGGTCTTCTGCACCCTTACTGTCCACCCCTATTGTCATGTATCCGTCATCCCAATAGCCTTTTTCCTTAGAGCTCTGCCGTATTATCAAACATCCCCTTGGTGCGTAATACGGTACATTGTAGTTACACTGAAGGCTTTGAATTGAAACCTTCCCGGGCACATCCCCATTTTTACTTACTGGACCCAGTCAATCTACCACGAGCTAAATTTACCTGATACATCTAACTCTTCATGGTTTGACTCCAATCTTCATTAGCACCCTCCTTTTTTATGTTGCGTGGAATGCCGTACAAAGTCATAACGTCTCCGGCGAAATTATCATTACCTGATATCGCTTCAGAGCACCCCAACATGGCGCCCCCATGAACGGCCCTTGTCGCAAGTCTCTCTCTAACCCGAACACCAGTAAATGTTTAAAAGCGAATTATAAGCCCTAAGCACTAGCTTCGATCAAGTCCGGAGGTTCAGCAGGCGAGGAACCGAGGCTTACTTCGAGTCTTCGACTGCACCATTCCTATGATTTAATTTTCGCCTATACCGACTTGCCTCCCTTGCAACAACACTTCGCAACCAGGCACTGGCTGGGAAAGACAAGAATTGCACCTTGCTACCAGATTTTTCTGCCGAAAAACAGGAATCCAAACAAGCGTGAAGGAAAGAAGTTGTAGGTGATAGAGGTGGAGACAAGGAAAATGAGAAAATGGTGAACTTTGAAGAAGTGCAGCCAATCCAACGGTGTTATGTTATAATATTGATTGAGTGGCAGACAATTCTGAAATAGGGTGTGACCACAGCGCGCACGAAACCGCTTCTGTGAGACTTTTTTTCCCACCAGAATCGGGTACCACATAAGTGTTGGTACATGAGGATGTCATGTACACAGTCCTCGACTGCGTAACATGTCACAGATGTTTTGTACTTAGTATTTATAATGATTTTATAACGTTGTAATAAAATCATTCATTCTGTCAAGCACTCACTCCAACAGGTTATGAGCCTCTTGCAAGAGTAGCTCTGACATTACCTTCATCCCTCAAGTACCCGGCATCGACGAGTTAAATCACCAGTAGTCTTTATCACACTAAGACGAGCTCGTAGTCCTTTTGAAGGACGAGTCTGTAGTCGTCCGGGGAGTCCTTCAACATACCTCGTTTTTTCGGTTCAATATCCCACCCCTCAATACCCTCTTCAATGGAGGACTTCCCGTCGGTCTGGAAAACCTAATTTAGACGGGCTAAATCTAAATTCCAAACTTTGTTTGGTGGTGGGAACCTGACTGCCGTCAATTTTCACCACGAAACAAAGTTTGGGATTTAGAACTAGAAGTGCCAGATTAAGGAATCTGGGCGACGGGAAGTCCTCCAATATTCACTCTAAATCCCTCTAAGAGCTTGTATCTCAAACTCAGTGTTTGCTTTCATCTAAACCACCTTTAAGTTCGCAGCGATCACTAAGCTGGTGAATAGTTTGGGCTGATCACCCATAGCTGCGTCGTACTAGGTGGAAGATCGTCTGCCTCTGAGTGCGAGCAAGAAGCTGCAAGAAGGTGTGTGTTTGGCGAACGGTACTCACCGTCCCAACACAATCAACAATTCCCTTTCCCAATCCTGTCTCAATTTTTATCTTTTCCCCAATCCTCTCTCTATCTTTCCGCCGGCGCTGTTCAATGACAGACTCAAAACCGGAACAAGAACCCGACGCCCGCAAGATAGCCAATCTCACTTCGACCATCCACCGGCTGACCCCAAACGCACAGGCTGAAAGCGCCAGGATCCTCGGTAACAGACCCTCGGCCGCAAGCAACCCGTTCCAAAGATCCACCGGACGCACTGTAGGGATCCTGCCAAGATCAATCTGACTCGTCTGTTACAACGGGCCAACGCTGGCAAGGGTCAAGCGACATCTCCGGCGGACGACACACCTCATGAGACGACTTTCCAACCACTACTTACAGACAAACTGGCCGCAGGTTCTTCGGCCGACAATTGGCGCCGCACAGAAGTTGCACCACATATGGCGGCCCCTCTGACATGGCTCTTCTGGTGGCTGAACTCAGGGCTCAACGAGAGCATGAGCAGTCCTGGCGTTTGCGTGAGGAGGAGCGAGCAAAAAAGAAGGCTACTATCGACAAACACACCCGTATCGTAACGATTGTTGCAGCGGTCTCGAAACGTTTCCAGCCAGAGGATATCCTGAAACCTGATGGTTCCAACCTGCGTCAATGGGAGCAAATGTTGCGCTTGCACGCGTCAGAGCGGTTCGATGACGCCGATTTCTTCACACCAGAAGAAGGTAGCACCCCAAATACATCAGATGAGAAGATCGCCAGGGGAATTATTAACTCGTCGGTTCACACCGACCTTACCTACGACATTCTTGACTTTGCGACGTCTGAAGAGGTCTTCAATCACCTTATGACGAAGTTCCGCGTCGTAAACCGCGCAGCTCAACTGCAAGCGTGGCTCACTTTTATCAGTATCGATCCGGAGAAACATCAAAACACAGCAAGCCTGTTTGAAGCCTTCAGCAATCTGGGTAAGACCCTGTGCGAACAAGGACTCTCACTCTCTTGGGACGAAATGCTTGGGTTAATCATGCAGGCAAACCTCAGGGGCGCGCTTCGACAATCACTAGACCAAAAAGTCGATCTATTCATGGAGTCACATGACAGTCTGGTACCGTCCTCTCAAGACATTCTCCGATTCATTGATGCCGCGCACACCGAGCAAAAACTAGCGGAGTCCTCTAGATTGACCGACACCAGTTCGCTTCAAGTAAATCTAGCTAGCCGTTCCGACTCTAGTGCTTCGATTGATCTAGACCATCAAGCAATTGAAATGAATTCACTATCCAAGAACACCCGATGCTACATATGTAAGTGACCGGACCACATTGCCCCCAACTGTCCAAACAAGAAGCGGGGACAGGACCCAATTCCTTACCCACTGGAAGACAACCCCCTGCAAATAGGAGTTTTCCACCATGCTCCATCACCTACAACTATGAGCGCCCCCCATATGTCAGACCCCTCCAACCTGAACCTCCAAAGCCATCAACTGGCCGACAGCTCACAACTCAACCGGCGAGACCCTCCTCTACCACTAACCCCATCAACCAGTCTCAGCTCAAGCTATCAATTGCGACCTGTTTGCTGAAGAGGAGGGCGAAGACTTCACGTTTGAAAATGAAGACTTATCAATCGAACCAACCCTGGATCGATTCTCATTAAATGAATTGTCCGTTGTCAGCAAAGGTCAGGAAGCCATATGGGACTCAGGGGCTTCAGATAACGTCACAGGCAATAGGTACGCTTTAGAAAATTTCAAGACTCTAGCGAAACCTATTGCAGTGAGGGTAGCAACTGATGGACCTTGCAATTACATCACAGGTACGGGTACCTTGAGATTTCCAGGGACGAACTCAACAACCATTGTAGTTAAAAAGGTGTATTACTGTGAGAATGCCAGATCCACGCTACTCTCCATAGCGGCATTCAAGAAATCTAACGCGTTTTTTCGTGTCGGTGACAATTTCGACACCATTGATCTAGTTACACGGTTGGGACGTCTCCTTCTGCGGAGCACATTCGATCCCTGTCCAACACATGGCCGGTTCCCATTCCCCACCGCGCGCGTGATCACTCCAATGATACTGCTTCACTACATTGTAATCCAACTCTAGCCGTGTCTGTTGAAATGAAGAATATTTTTCAATCTCCTAATTGCGTTGAGTCGGGCCAATACTCTTGGAACCCAGCTGACCTGACTCCAGACGAGAAGACATTACTCTTCTGGCACCGACTATTTGGTCATGCCAGCTTGCGCCAAATCAGACGGTTGGTCAAGTTGAAGCTGGGTTATGGTCTCCCCAATACCATGCCAGCTGGGTCCATCAAATGTCCAGTCTGTGCCATATGTAAGGCCACAAGATCATCTATTCTAGGCCCTTCACATAGAACTCATGAAAAACTGTCGGTAGTAGCTGTTGATCTTATGGGTCCATTTGATCCACCTACCATGACGGGAGGTAAGTATGCACTGACTATTAGAGATCTTCATTCCACCTACAGTGAAGTCAAAATTCTGAAAGCTAAATCAGATGCAGCTGACATCCTAATGTTGACTCTCACCAGATGGGAAACGCAAACAGGACACAGGGTGAAAATTCTATGTTCCGACAATGGGGGGGAATTTGACTCAAAGAAATTCGCGGATTGGGTCCAAGGAAAAGGAATACTTGCGGAACGATCTCTCCCCTACCACCACTTTCAAAATGGAGCAGCGGAGCGGTACAATTGGACAGTCACGGATATGGGTCGTAGCCTCCTCTACGACAGCAAGTTGGGAGAGATTTCTGGGGGTACGTGTTCATGTGGTCAGCATGGACGATCAACAGGATACCAAACAAGAACACGAGAGACCTCACACCGTATGAATCCTTCTATGAGGAGAAACCTCAACTTGATCGAGTTCGTGTCTTTGGTTCCCAAGCTTTCATACTAGTCGCCCCAGAGAAACGCAAAAAGCTGGACAACAGAGCGGTTGAAGGATATGTTGTTGGTCACTTAGACGGTTCAAAGGATGGACGTTCTGGGTGCCGTCTACGAAGAAGTTCATATCGTCTGCCTGGGCCGATTTCGGAGGGAACACCCTTCCTGCAACCGACAAACCTACCGACAAACCTCCGGCCGCAAACGTCCTGAATCTTGGCGATTTTGCCGAAGAGAAGATGGTTGAAGAGAAAGAAGACAATATAGACCAGGTCCAGGACACTTCACTCCCCAATGACACCGCGGTACCTGCTACGTTTAAAGAAGCCATGAGATCGCCAGAAGCAGCTCACTGGAAGGCAGCAATCAATACTGAACTGGAAAATCTCAGACGAAAACGTGTGTGGAAGGTACAACGTCTCCCAAACAAAAGGAAACCCCTTGGAGCGCGTTGGGTATTTGCGAGGAAAGAAGGTCCGAATCACTCTATCCGCTATAAAGCAAGATACGTAGCAAAAGGCTTCAACCAAAAGGAAGGGACGGACTACGCCCACACCTTTGCTCCCACGGCCACTTTCACATCAATGAGGGTGCTACTGACTGTAGCGGCGAAGAACAACTGGCCTGTCTACAACTTTGATTTTGTTGCCGCTTATCTGAACGCACCGATTGATGAAGAAGTCTGGGTCAGACCTCCAGAGGGGCTAATGGTATCCGACGGCGAGGCGTGTCTACTGGAAAAAGCACTGTACGGGACGAAACAGGCAGCGAGATGTTGGTGGAAACATCTGAGCTCCACGCTTGCTTCCCTTGGATATCAATCGAGTTACTACGACTCGAGTGTCTACACCCTTACCAATGCGACGGACAGGTCCATCATCTGGGTACATGTGGATGATGGTATTGTCACAGGTCCTCTGACAAAGCACTGAAGCAACTCGAACAACAACTCAAAGGCTGCTTGGAGATAAAATGGAACGAAGGTCTAACAGGGATGGTTGGCGTGAAAATTCATTGTACGAAGGAAGGTTTCGAACTTACTCAACCGAAGCTAATAGAGAAGATCCTGAGGGAGTCTTGGGATGGCAAGATCACACATCAAACACCTCTACCAGAAGGGTTCAACAGCAATTTCATCCCGGGGGAAGTTGGCGTACAAAACACGGATTACCTGTCCATAATAGGTAGCCTCAACTATGTGTCTGTCGGCACACGTCCTGATATCACCTACAGCGTGAACTTTCTAGCGCGTTTCTCTTCTCGGCCATCGACTGTTCACTGGAAAGCTTTGAAGCACCTCGTAGGATACTTAGCGGCTACCAAGGATCGCGTCCTCCTTCTACGACCAAACAGCTCAAGTAAATCCCCTGTCGATTGCTATGTGGACGCAAACTGGGGTGGCCCCAGCTCAAGATCATCTTATGGCGTGTTGTTACAAATATACGGATGCCCGATCATGTGGGTATCACGGCGTCTTGTGACGGTAGCCAGCTCAACATGCCAGGCTGAATACATGGCGCTTGGCCATGCCACTAGACATGCGCTATGGATTCGCCACCTTTTGGACGACATTCTAGGTGTTCAGTTCCCAATCACGCTTTTTTGCGACAACCAGTCTGCCGTCAAGATCGGTTGTCAAGAGGCGTCCAACAAGAGGACTCACCATGTGGAGCGTGAGTTCTACATCACAAATCAAGCCCTCCATGAGAAGAAAACCATGCTCAAATGGATACCCGGAAAAGAACAATTGGCTGATGTCTTGAAAAAGGCGCTGGGAAAATCAGCACATCATCAAGCAGGGCTGACAATACAAGGTATTCTTCCCCATTAATTTTTTCATTCTCTCTATTTCTATATATTTTTCTCCAGTTTTATTCTTTTAGGTGTCAGTTTCTTGTCGAGGGGGGGGGGTGTTGGTACATGAGGATGTCATGTACACAGTCCTCGACTGCGTAACATGTCACAGATTTTTGTACTTAGTATTTATAATGATTTTATAACGTTGTAATAAAATCATTCATTCTGTCAAGCACTCACTCCAACAAAAGGTGCATAGCAGCAATTCTTCCATATTTAAACCTGACACTCACAACGTGTCATGATGGTGGATGGCAGCCCACAAGACATCAAGGAATAACTATATATATACACCAACTTGCAAAACATGTATTGTACTTCTCAAAAAACTTGGAAAAATCACTTCTTTTTTTTTTTTTTGTTTCAATAAAGTTTAGTTTGATGTTTATAAAATGGTTTTGTCTTTTACACTGTGAGAGAGTTCTCCCTCCTCTTTTGCTTTGCCAGTGGTCCTTGTTTGAGGAGTTGGTCCCTGGAGAAACCAGCTTCATGTTTGGAACCAGGACCCAAATTTGGCCATGGCAGCAATTGTTGGTGTTTCCCACACCTCCACACTGCCAAGGTGGCAGCACAATGTCACTGCTACATTGCAAGACAGGGCGGCGGGTGATTTCAACCCCATGAGACACTGGAGCAGAAACCATTGACAAATACAATGTATGCAATTGTAAATGCATATATTTCCAAGGAAGAAAAAAACTAGCCTTTTGAGAAAGACAATATGTCACACATACTAAGTTGGAAAGTATCTGATTTAGGGTATTCAAAATTGAATTTTGAAATCATCAACTCATATGAAATAAAATTTTCAACAATATGTTGATATGTGACCCCCACACCCCCAAGCCTCCCATCCATTGCAAATCATAAAATCATATCCCTTCACCCCGCTGTTCACCAACTGACACAAAATTCAAATCAAATTTGGAAATACCCATGGCCGACTTGCCACAAGACTCTCCACCATTGGTTCCGGCATCTCAGACTTTGATCCCTACCAACAAAGCTCAACTTTCAGTCACTGCCATCGCCGCGTCTGGCCAAAATCCTTCCAGAATCAACTCAGGTGGCTCACCAGCCTCTGTCCATTCTTTGCAACAGGTGTTGCTTCACCTACCACACGCACCACTGACTTGGATGAATTCAAATTCTCTCATGTAAGTCTTTTTCCCCTTTCTGGCATGTCTTGTGTTTGCCTAATCTAACACCTCTCATCTTACAATTCACCCAGTGGCTCAGGGCTCACCACTGGTGCCCTTAATCCATCCGTCATTAAACCAACAAGTAACTCCCTCTGCATGTTTTCTGTCAGCAAACACACCAATCAACCCATCCACTCAAGCTCAGTCTTCACAAACTACTTGGGGTGGAGTCACTGTAAGCAAGGTGGAGGCCATCAGAACAACACCCAAGTACAAGCCCCAGTTCAGTCATAGAGGAATGTGAAAAATAAGGAAGGAAATTTGTTGTTGGATTTGACCATCAAATGGCTGACAGTTGAGGGGAACTTCAATCAATGGCGTTCCAGTGATACAAGTAAACACAATGTGGCAGAAATTATTGCAACCTACCTCAAAGAGAATGGGTTCCCAAACAGGGACTGGAAAGGTGTCAAGCAGCAAATCACATTGCTTGAGAAAAATTTTTGCAAGGCTTTAAAGTGGCAAGAGCAAACTGGCCAAGGAATTATGGATGAGGTCAAGGCCAAGCAGAAGGCCCAAGACAAACAAAACACTGATGAGGAAGAAGAGGATTAAATAGGCACTGCAAGAAATGAAACTGAAGGTAAGCAAACATTGTGCCTCTTGTGTTGTAATGACTACTGATTGCTATCCATTTTTGACAGTTTACCTTCAAAACAATTGTCCATATTTTTTTGATCTTGAGCCATTGATGAGTGATTGCCCTAATGTGCACACCCTGGTGCAACACAAGCTGGGCAATGTCAATGATGTGGAGGGCTTGGATCTTGCTTTGAATGTGAATCAAGGCAACAGGCAATATGTTGCTGATTCCAATGATGAAGCAATCAGCAATAATCCCAATGAGGCCTTGGAATCTGCTTCTCAGCTGGCAATGACCTCACAACTTCAATTGCAAACAATTTCTTGAACTCACTTGCTCACTTGGATGCAAATAATGCTAGTCAAAAAGACACTCTAGTAGCCACAGAAGTGTCTAGGGGGAAATCAAATTATTCAACTGGTGATGGAATCCCATTTCACCAAGTCGGCACCAAACAAAGACAAAAATACGCTGAAGAGTTTGCCAACAGAATTCTCCCATCTAAGGAAGACATGCTTCAGGAGTGTGCACTTGACCATGCAATAATAGATCATTTATGATCATCAGATAACCAGCTTGCTCAAGCTGCTGCACAGATAGCAGGGGCCATTTGCAGTGTCCCTGAAGAGCCATCAGATAATCCACAATTGTGTGATTTGGCAATTTGTGAGAGGGAAGTCCGCCTGGCTAAGAAGGAGATTGAACTAAAGCAAAGCAAAGTGGAATTGAAGAAGGCACAAAATTAGGTTGATTGTCAAGAGAAGAACACAGCCGCTTTCGGAAGAGCACACATGATTCAAGAATCTTTAAAGTCTGGTCTCTCCTTATCTGATGCCATGAAGACGAATAACAAATTGCTTGGGACTCTGCCATGAAGACAACTAACAAATTGCTTGGGACTCTGGATGGCGCAAGTCAAGGATGAATTGTAAAGATTTGCTCTTCATTTTGCAAGGTCTAAATTTTTATCAAAAGATTTTGGTCAACAAGAATGATTTCTGAACTTCTACTTGACCATTGATCTCACTTGCTCCTTCCAATTAACTTTTGTTTTTTTTTAACCCTGAGTTGTACCAGATGTTTATTGTGAATATCTTAAGAAATGTGATATCAATTACTCAATGATGACTTCAAGTGAGCATTGGATGGAGTGAACAGAATCATATAACCCCCCCCCCCCCCAAAAAAAAAAAAAGGAAAAACAAGCATAATTCATTACAACCAATGTGGCTCAAAAAATAAGTTTAACAAATAATTCATTTGATTTGTTTGGTTTGCATTTATTGCCATGTTTCAACATGATGTGTAGGATCACACACACCCAAATTCGGATTACTAAACACTGTGTTGTTTGATTGTCCTTAAGCTTCATGTGTAGATTCTTAGGTGATTGCCATTGGTTTTTAATCATGCCAATGCAATGTTTGACCTCAACATGCAGTTGGCTCAAGTGTGTATCGAAGGCTTGTTTTTGTGGTGTTAGAGTCTGACTGAAAACCCTTTTGAAAGCCGGTATAACAGTATCTGAGGCTGTATATCCTGAATCTGCTAATAAATGTTCATTGGGGGAAAATAAAATATTTGGATTGGTGTAAAGCTGAAAGAAGAAAATTTCAAGGTCCTTACAAAGGACAAGCCAAGCAAGCAAGACACACCTTAGAATATTTAAAAAAACTTTGATCATGAGCACTGCCACACCACCCATGTAGAGAGTAAATTACCCTTTGGTTTTGATTACACACAATCATGGGGTTGAGGCCATACACCATCTTCCTCATCCAACACTTAAAGAAAAACTCAATCAACTGTGTGCAGTTGACATTAAAGTTGCCTTTGTGCACAAAGGCAACTTGCATGTCAACTGCAGGCAGTTGATTGAGTTTTTCTTGCAGTTCAATAGTCCTCCTTGTGATGAGTTGGTGCAAACAATAAAGGGATGATTCTTCCATTGATCAAATGGACACAATTTTTGAAAATCAAAGAATGGGTGTTTTCTGAGCAATATCACACCTGTTCCTGACATGATGACCACTTGAAAAACTTTGATTCCAAGTCAATGAGGGCCCTCAAACAACAGTTAGTATATTTTTCAACAGATCCTTCTGTTAAGAAGTGAATTTCAGTTTAAATTCCGGGAAATGAAATATTTGAAAGAGATAAAACCATACACTGCAAGAAAAACTCAATCAACAGCCTGCAGTTGATTGACTTTTTCTTGCAGTGATGTACCTGATATTTTAAATACTTG
>SMGU01009758.1:0-10490 GCA_004348175.1 Puccinia novopanici
AAATATGGATAACACAAGTGTAATGGGCTTGTGGGTGTGATATTCAGTAACTAACTTGGTCAATTAGAGCAAGATAATTGTGCTCAATTTGTCCATCTATCGTTATTTATGAATTTCTCCCCTTTCAGCCAATGCAAAAAGCACCCTAGTGCGAATTGAACTCACAACCTGCAGTCAATACACAAGGGCAGCTCTTAACCACTATGCTAAATCCGATATCTGGCCTTTGTTTTTTTGACACCAAGTTACCAAAACATTATCCTCCACAAAGTTACGTTATCATTCAGAAAAAAAAAAAAAATCCATAAGTTACTTTACTTTACTTACAGCCAAAAATAAGTTACTTTACAAAAAAGAAAAATCTGGATAACTAAAAAAAGTTACTTTATCCAATTTGCCTGCTGTAACGTATTGTAACGTATCTGCCCATCGTTGGTTGTCATGTGTAGGAAAATCAATGCCTCCTAAAGGAGAACAAAACTCACACCCCTTGGCCATTGAGTGAGATGCTGGGGATGCATTTAATACCATTTGAGTTCCTCCCATATGTCATATGGGGTTGATCATTGAGTAAGAGCCACCTGAGGCAGATGCCTTGCCACCTTAAGAACCCAAATGACCCACAGTACAAATTCCAGGGTTGATTCCTTCCATTGGCCCACTCTGTGGGTTGTACATCATTGAGTGTTGTTGAATGTCAATTCTGAGATACATCACATTGATCCTGTTTTGTAGATTAGAATTTTCAACTTTCTGGTACATCAAATCCCTTTTTTCTTGACCAAGGTCTTTCTGGAGCAAGGAAATCAATGATTTTAACTAACTAATTTTGTCTTGTATTTTCACAAATTTTATATTAATGCCATCATTCAAGTGGGAGATCTCCTCTTCTAGTTGGTTGACTGTTGTGTGTGCCTCCTGCAATTGGATAGCAAAGAGCCCTGCCATGCTTGCGTTGTTCCCTGTCTTCAGGATTGAAAAAGGAATTCAGACTGTCTTGCAGTCTTATATTTTGGGCATATTTGGTTTGACAACTGGATTGGGAATAATCATGAAGAGTGGTGACAGATTGTGATTGAGAAATGTCTCTCTTTGCCCTTTGAGCAGTATTTGGGTTTATTGATCCTCACCATAGTTTCTGGATAAATTTATGATGAAAACAATGAATTCAAAGAATCCCTGCCAGTAATTGGTTCACCTTCACCAGTAGGAATCTGGCTTTCCCTGATGCCCTGCTGAGATTGATTTGGGGTTTGACTTCACCCAGAGTCTGGGGGAGAAGCCAATGGTTTGGAGTTAGAATTTTCTTCAAGATTGGGGGTTGGGTTTGCATACACACCATTTGTTACATTCTAATTCCTGTCAACACAAGCTTGTGATATTTCTTGTTGTATTTCCAAGTTTTATATAGATCCTACCTCATGTAAAACCCCAACATACGTTACACTGCAAAAGAAAAACTTGCTCAACTACCTGCAGTTGAAATGTAGAAAGTCCAGGGAAGCTTGTGGTGTTACTCAAACCTTTCTCCAAGAGTGATTCAACAAAGCTTTGATGCACAGTCACTGTGCATGCTGCACAGCAACTGTGCCAAAAAATCTACATATGCAGACAGGTGCAGTTTGGATGGCAGCTTGGCTGGAGCATGCTGCATGTCAACTGCAGGCAGTTGACTAAGTTTTTTTTTGCAGTGTTGGGGTTCACAAGAAATAAAACATGGCCTTTCACTTGATTACATAAGCTTACTCTATTTAGTCTTTTGTTTCCTGCTTCCTGGTTCAGTAGAGATTACTTACTCCTCTGCACTGAACCAGGCAAGTCTGAGGCTGTCTTCTCATTTCTTCCATTCTGCTTCTTTTGTACTAAGTCCACAGGAGATCTTACTGGCTCCTCTTGACTGAAGCATAAATAAAATCCCCTACAGTGATCCTAGAATCTCCTTCTTGTGCCCACTCCTTATGGAATCAGTGAGGAATAACCCTTACAGCTCATTATATCTATATTTCCTCCTCTTATAATTTTTAAAGACTGTCTTTTAAATGCAACTATCTAGTAAGAATACCTCTGCAAGGTTATTTTGGAATTTTAACACAAATGGAAACTCACATTGGTCCCTCATCTTGATGGTAACTTGGTTACTTTCCCTGCTTGGTGATATTGACTCCTTTTTGAAAATATGTGGTTTTATTAATCTTTTAAACAAGTTGCTACTTCATCAAAAGAACAGCAGCTATCAAGACTCTAAATCAGTTTCTTGAACTCCAGAACAACAAAGCTATGATACAGAAGAGTATGGCACCAACTGGGATATGTATCTTGTATGACATGGTGTGCTCCACCATCTTGCTTACTATATTGGTGGGCCTCTCTTGATATGAAGGTGTCAAAGAAGCAAGTAAAATCTTCTCTAAACTTTGTGATGAATATGGGAATAATACAAGATCACTACAAATAAAAGTGGAAGACTCCTTTTGGTCATATTATCATTATCTGCCAATTGAAAAGTGGATCACTTGGTTTTGTATGGCCAGTGAGGAGCTCACTCCTGAAAATAATCAAATTTGTGATAAACTCCTTTGAGGGCTAAAAACTCTTGGAACAAAAATAAGGGACCATCTTTTTTACTCACTGAACAAGATCTCACTTGGTCATGCCATTGGTGCTCTTGAAGCGCACAAGATCTCTAAAAAATCACTCTTGGATAAGACATTTCAATCAGCTTCTGTCACTTTCAAATCTAAAGGTTTTCTGGGGTGCTAAGAGCATCTCCAGCAGCCCCAGGATGGACCGGGGCTGCTTTAGCAAGCCTGGACCACATTTCACATACATGTCCCGCCCCTTTCACCCCTTTCTCCACAGCAGATTGGCAACAGGAGTGGCAATAGCAGGGGGTGTAAAGGCTTGGACCACATGGTAATGACCAAGAAACTCCACCTGACCGATAAACTCCAAGTTGGAGCAAACCCAGCCATTCCACCCATTGTATCACCACAACTTTGCCGGAATGAAGGCCAGTGATCTCCTCACATTCATGGAGGACAACGACAATTACATAGTGTTTCAACTTGGCACAACCCGTGATGAGATACCAAGAGGTGGCTCCACTCCCGGAAGGAGGACATTCAACTGAGCCTGCCTGCAAGGAGAACACCAACTCATTGCAGATTACTTCTCCAAGTCTCTGACATACTCCAACAAGATGTTCCGCCGTCGTTTCCAGATGCGCGGAGCCTTGTTTCTCAGGATAATGGCTGAGGTTGTTAGGTTCAATGAGTACTTCATTCAAAAGAGGAATGCTGCAGGGCAGCTGGGTTTCTCTCCTCATCAGAAGATGATGGCTGCGCTCAGGATGCTTGCCTATGGGGAAAGTGGGGACTCCCTGGATGAATACATCCGCATGGGTAGGAGACCAATGAGAACTGAGAAATCAACTGATGGTGAGAGAGACAAGAGAGGAAAAAGGAACAAGGAAAAATCATCCAGTACAAATGGCTATGTACAACTCAACCTAATCTGATGACAAACAAGGTTGGAAACCTAAAGCTTCCTTCTCTTCCCACACCCCTGAATTCCCATCTCAACCACAGATGCACCACAGGCATCCTGTAGTGCCACAACCTGAAGAAAAATAATGTGCTGACCAAGGGGTTGCATCTGGCAAATTATTGAACAAGTGAAAAGGAAGGTTGTGTACAGTGGATCTTGAATCCACAACCTCAGAATTCATGAGTCATGCTCTAACCATTGACACAACCCGCAAAGTGGTGACATATTTTAATCCACAGGCACTGTGCATCACTCTGCAGTGGCTGTGGATTGAAATACATCAACTGTTTGAGGGCTGTGTGAGCTAAGTACACATTGCTTATGTTTAGATTTGGGTTGAGTACATGAGTTATGTACAGTGCCTAGACAAAAGTCTGAGTTGCAACACTTCTCATTCCACAAGTTCAACCACCACACTTGAAATCACAATTTCTGGTGAATCAATCCAAAAAGAATTTCAAATAATGATTATGAAGAAAAAAATTTGGAAAAAATAAAAAAATAAATTTGTGAATTTTTTTAATTTTTTGCTGATTTTCAAAAA
This sequence comes from Puccinia novopanici, assembly GCA_004348175.1. Lineage (NCBI taxonomy): Eukaryota > Fungi > Basidiomycota > Pucciniomycetes > Pucciniales > Pucciniaceae > Puccinia > Puccinia novopanici. Next base: position 4,091 of record SMGU01009758.1, read on the forward strand.
TGTTTAATATGCATTTGAAGCACCTAGAAAACTCAGAGAGTACAACCTGGAATTTTATAAGAATGATCATAAATCAAAAAATTTGAACCAAAATAGCAAGGCAACTTTAGTGACCAGAAAAATAGGGCCCAAAATTGCAATTAAAATAAATTTTGCACTGAAATCAGATCTAATTCAATTTTCAGGCCTGTTTCTATGGAGACTAAATTTGCCTTGCTACTTTGGTTGAAAAAATTTTCATTTATTATCATTCTTATCACATTCCAGGCTGTACTCTCTGAGTTTTCTAGGTGCTTCAAATGCATATTAAACATTTTTGAAAATCAGCAAAAAATTAAAAAAAAAATCACAAATTAATTTTTTTATTTTTTCCAAAATTTTTCTTCATAATCATTATTTGAAACTCTTTTTGGATTGATGCACCAGAAATTGTGATTTTGACTGTGGTGGTTGAACTTGTGGAATGATAATTGTTGCAACTCAGACTTTTGTCTAGGCACTGTACAGTGCCTGGAAAGAAATATTCAGTACAATACTTTTCATTCCAAAAGATCAACCACCACACTGGAAATCATCATTCTTGGTGGATCAATACAACATGATTTGAAAATAATGATTATGAAAAAAGATTTTGAAAAGAATAATGTTTTGAAATTTTTAAAAAAAATATTAATATACATTTGAGGGACCCAGAAAAATCAGAGAGTGCAGCCTTGCATGTGAAAAGAATGATACACAATGAAAAAGTTTTGGAACCAAGATGTCAAGGAAAATTTAATATACAACAAAACAGGTCCAAAAGTGGGAATAAAAATGAATTTTGCACTGGAATCAAATTTCACAACAACTTTTGGCTCTGTTTTTCTGGGCAATAAACTTGCCATGCTACTTTGATTCAAATTTTTTCATTTATTATCATTCTTATCACATGCAAGGCTGTACAATCTGAGTTATCTGGGCCCCTCAAATGTATATTAAACATTTCTCAAAACCTGAAGAAAATTGAATATATTTTTCAAAAATTTCAAAACTTTTTTTCATAATCATTATTTGCAACTCATGTTGTATTGATTCACCAAGAATGATGATTTCCAGTGTGGTGGGTGATCTTGTGGAATTAAAAGTATTGTGATGAATATTTCTTTCTGGGTACTGTACAGCTTATGTGTGATGGTTTTGGCTCCGATGCTGTTATGAAGTCCCACATGGATGTGTTAGAAATGTGCATCAAGCAGTGCAAGATTGACACTTTAACACTCATAATATGTATCTGTACTATTTGTAGCACCTTTTGAACTAGAGCAATGTATTCAAGGCCCAATAACTCGTCCACCAGTAGGGGGTTCCTTGATCATCATCGGATGATACAAAAGAATGCGTCGGCAAAGGACGGCCGGCTTGTCGCAACGGGACTACGCGCTTGCTCCTGGGGCTTGCTCACATTCGTCCCAAGAGATGATGATGATGCTGAATAGACCTGATGGCTCCTACTCTCAATGGGTGTCATGAATGTTCATATGGATAACGTCGTGGTACAGGACACACATGGCCGAGAAGATAACAGACGAAGAATGCGACTAATCAAACTAGGGAGGAAACAAAGCAACAAGCAAGAGAGGAGATTCAAAAACGAGAGAAGCAACAACCAGAACCAAAATGAAAATGCATTCCAGCTTCTTCTTTCACATCTACGGTTGATGGTAGAAGTACTTCATCATCTTCTCAACCGCAGTATGTTTGATATTCAAGACAGGATGTACAGGTAGCTGTTGTCGGGTCCCAAACAAAACAAAAAATGGATCGTTAGTTGAAGAGTGACGAACGATAGTCAACCACCAAGAAGATGAACTGACAACTTTATTCGAGATGAGCCCCACAACCAATTCCTTATCTTCTTCCACTTCCCAGGCTAACGCGCGCGAGTAGATCTCTTTCATTCGTTCAAATGCTTCATCTTGGCTCTCGGAATTCCCAAGGATACATTTGGAATAATCAGGGGTCTTGAAAGAGGCTTTGAGTTCTTCAAGCCGTTGGCGGGAATGTTTTTGGGAATGTTGGGCCAGGGAAAGGCCGGATAAAATGTAGTGCGTGTGGTACAGATCTGCTGTAACGCTTGGTTTATCACGTAGGCCTCCTTGTTTGGCTTGGGGGGTGAGGTCTTGCGAGACGAGAAGGATGTACTCTTGCAGTGCCTGTCGGTCAAACAGATCAAATGATTCCTGCTGGTCTGAAAACAGCGAGGATAAGAATGATGGTATCATGTACAAGGTTACTCAAGGCCGATTAGGACGAACCAGGGAATTCTGAGGTCATGAGTGCCCGAAGAAGTGGAAATGCGCCAGCGCACCACCAGCTGTAACAGCCGTCGACGAGTTTGTTGGTGCGACCTCGGAAGCCGCCTCCTTCGATGGGCAGTCCTTGCATCTGGGCGGCCCAGCGTAGACACGCGTCATAGTCTAACCTTGGGCTGCCTGATAGGCTTGGTAATCCCTGAACCAAAAAGTCGCAGGCCAGGGCGCACGAGTTGTATCCCCCATGGGCTTCCCCCACCGGTGCCGCACTCGGCATGTCGGGTTGGGTCCCGTCGGGCTGGTGGGAACATTTATTCGGAAGGGAACTAGCGCAGAGCCCTCCTTCGTAAGTTTGGCAACTAAACGATTGTGAAAGTTCCTCGCCTTGAATCAGTATAGAGCTGGTCAGCAACAAATTAACTAATTTTATAGGACATTACCTGACTAGATATTCTGGAACATTTTGGACCAGTTCCGGAGTCATTAAGTTAAGCATTGTCGCCACAGTCATGACCCCGAAGCAGCTCCTGGATTAACGAGTGCATGCGAGTCTTCAGTCAGGTTACCAAAAGAAAAGACATGATTTTTTTTGTCTTTATCACTGGTTTGGTTTTAAATTCCCGAGAAAGTAAAATTTTAGTCCCCTCACCGAACATCGATCTCGCCACCGTGATTCACTGTAAAACTGCCATCGGGCATCTTAAGGCTGAGCATCCACTTGTACATTTTATTTCGATCGATCTTCGCCCAAGTTTCTTCTACGACATTCTGATCTGCACCATCTAGTAGGATAGAGAGAGCCGCTATACAGGCGTATGTCGACGCAAGGTGCGACATTTGGTCAGGACCGCCCCCAAAACCACCCTCAGGATGCTGGCAAGACATGATCGTTCGAATGGCTCGAAGCCGTTCATCCTCCTTGAGTCTCGCTTCTAATATCGAGAACGCCCCAGCAATCCTACAGCATTAAAGAGAATTAAAAGAAAAGGTTCAGTGCTACCGAGAGGCAGAAACCTGAAAAAGGTGATGACGTACCAATATATTATCCAGCCACGACTAGAATCTAGGCAGGTAAAGTGACCAGCGAGATTGGAAAAGAGGGGGTAGAGATAGGAGATATGGCTTGACCGAGTCAAAATCACACTGGGCAATGTGAAGATGCAAGCGCAATGAGCAGATTGTCAATACACTCGGACAAAGAGAAGAGGGAAGCCAGACATAGCCGGACTTACGAATCGATGGGTTGGTATCCATTCTGCTTTTCATCGTCCTTCAGGTCGAGCCATCGATGCAGAAGGGTGGAAATGTCTATCTCGGTTGACACTTGGGAGGCTGAGGTGTTCGTTCGCAGATCGTCGAAGGGTGTTGGCACCAGTTCGTAGCGGGGCATGATGCAGTCCAGAAGAAGGCGAGAGAGTGTTCAGACGGCTTCCGAGAAAATCGATCTGCTGTTGTGAAGGTAATCTCAATACGCGTTTGATCGTTGTGAGACGAAACAACATCCAAAGGAAGTCATATCTCCAGTATGTCCACCATATAAATAAATATATTGATGTATGCAACCATTGGTGGTCATATCCAGTGCTATACAGAGTTCACAGAACAAAGGAATCCACCATGGCCAAATGAACCGCCCTGTTTCAACTTGCCAACCACAAGACTGCCTGCCCACTCGGGCCATCCAACCGTGATTCATTCACCACACGTTTTGATGGTTCTGATAATCTTCAAAAACCGCTATCAGCTTGAAAGGATTGGTGGTACGTGAACTGGGATCAAGGGGACCCTAGGAGCAAGCACGAGGGGATAGAAAGCTAGAAGATAGCTCTGTCGTCCATAAATTGGCCACTGCTCTAGAATACAAAGGAAGAAGAAAGGCTTCAAAACCCCCCACAAAAAACAAAAACAAAAAAACCAATGGATTAGAGCGACTTCTAACTAGGAAGAGATAGTCCTATAGAATAAAAAAGGTACTTTGATAAGCAAAGGTCACAGCCTGGATCACATGGGGGTCTAGAGTAAGGCGGACTAGTATACTACTGGGTTCATCAAATTCCCATACTTTGATGTAAGGCTATGGCAAGTATAGCAAAGTATGGAGAAGCATTAGGCAGGCTCATTTATGTGTCCATATTTCCATAATTAAATCTCCATACCTTTCTTCACTTGCCATAGAGCTATGTAAAAGTATGAAGATTTAATGCACCCAAAAATGAGTCCACCTATTGCACAGCCAGTCAGTCAGTACAATTCATGATTTGTGAGTGAAATCAATTTTTCTGAACTTCATTGCCCCTAGTTTTGATGAATATAATTGGATTTTGCACTACTTTGAGAAAACTGTTATTCAGAGCTTTTTTCCTTTTTTCTTTGAGAGAGAGAGAGAATATTCCTGGTTCAGTTTTTCAAAAGAGAAAGCCTATTCCTGTTCCTTTTTATGAAGAGAAACCTGGATTTTTGCCATGGGTTTGATTGGGTTTCTATGTTGGAAACACACTCTAATCTACATAGTAAGAGAGATTTGAAACATTCAACATAACAAGATGTGCCACTTCCATCAAATAAGGATATGCTTCCCATATTTTTCACATTTTGAAATTGATCTTCTACATCAGTTGAAAGTGGGTTTTGGACTGCATCAAGAGAAACAAGGTGTGCTTTGCATTCCTAACCAAACAAAGCAGATCACCTCAACCAATATTCAGTCCCAATGAGGGATGAGATGTTTCACATACCACTTTGTCACACCTCCATAGACCTAGTTTAATTCTCCCAAGAGAGTCAATTGAGCTGAGCCTGAGGATTCTTAAGAATGATCTTGTTGAGAAAGTTTGAAAATTCTTTGTTTTGATTACGAAAAAGATGAAATTGACGGCAACAGAAACTAGCACAACTGGAAAAATTCAAAATGAAATAGTACTTGAAATGCCCGTGTCTAATTTGGGAAGAAACAAGTTTCATTTTTCAAAATGAAAAATCTTGTCTTAACAGCCATAGTAGCAGAAAGCATAGAAGTAAAATGAGGAGAGAATAAAAAAAAGAAGAAGAAGAAGAAGAAGAAGAAGAAGAAGAGATAAATGAACAATAAAAGATAGGATAAACAAAAATTGAGAACAAAATAACAAAATAAAAAACAAATACCAACATTCATTCCAATCCATATAAACAATGAGAGACAGAGAGAAACAATACAAAAAAATGAACAAAAATGTAAAAGAAATTTGAAAAATTGACTTGAGTTGATTTATCAAGTGAAAAAGATTGAGGTAAATCTGACACCCTAATCAGCTGATTTCTATAAACTTTTCCCCTCCTGATTCTTTTATTATATTTTATTGTCTTTAAATCTAGAGAGGATTTATCTTGATGTGATTGTTGAGTGTTAATTATTATCATTTAAGAATCATATATGTTTTATCTGTTGGTCATAAAAGTTTGTGGTGACTTGTAAACTTTTTGTGCTTCTTGATGATTTTATTCTGATTCAATTGATTAGAAGCTAAAATCTAGTCCAAGGACTTCTTCTTCAACCTCACACAATCAAAATCCATCAGCACTATGAATATATTTTATGTACCAATTAAAAATCCACAATAACTTTTCATTTTGAGTTGGCCTACCTTTTTTTGTGTGATTTCTTTCTTGAACTGACTTAAACTTAGTCCAGAATCAGATTAGGGGGTTTCAAAGGTTGGTGCAAGTGACTTGCCTGAATTGAGGCATGCTGTTTTTCACAAAAAGACATGCAAGTAGATATTCCAAATTATGAATAGCATACATTTTTTCAAGCTTTATCTGCAACAACCTTTGTTCATAGAAGATACTGGCCAAAATTCAGACATGTTACTTCCACTTCACATTGAGTCCCAATACTTTAGGTGGTATTTTTGTGATTTTTATTTGGTTCAGGAAGTTGGTCTTGTTTGATTTTAATTTTTTTTTTCCATTTTAATTTTAATTTTAATTTTAATTTTAATTTTAATTTTCATTTTCATTTTCATTTTCATTTTCATTTTCATTCTTACTTTTATTTTTATTTTTATTTTTATTTTTATTTTTATTTTTATTTTTATTTTTATTTTTATTTTTATTTTTATTTTTATTTTTAT